>CM060964.1:198832378-198854878 GCA_030765045.1 Tenodera sinensis | reverse complement strand
TGGTGCTTGGCTGACCACTCGCTTCCAGGTCTTCACTCTGTCCGGTCCACAGGTTCCTGTGCTGCCCGACAGGCGTTCTTGTAAGTCCTACATAAGGGAACAGTAATCTGAAGAAGAAGAAGAAGAAGAAGAAGAAGAAGAAGAAGAAGAAGAAGAAGAAGTAGTTACGCTCCAGATTGGTGGACATAAATTACCATATAATCAACAGGTTATGTCAGTCTTGTTTTATAGCATATGCAAAGTGAAACTGTGAGTGAAAGTGGTAATTTAGTTACGCGTGAATGTGTAATATTTTGGGAAAAAGCTGGGATTCCCACAAGAGCTTTATCTCGCTACAGCACAAAGGAACTTACAGACCTGTATTTAGTGTGGCGCAATTTTCACACAAAAAAGGACGCTCATAAGAAGATGAACACTCACAAAGAACGGGAGCGTAAGTTTCCTCCAACTCTAAATAATTTGTTGGATGTTGCCCATGCTAATGCTTTGAACATGATACAAATAGAAGAGGATAAACTCTTTTTATTATGTCAAGGAGAGTCTGGCTGTAGATCTTGGAGGTGCTGACTGCAAAACAGTGGCGGCTCGTGGCTCGTAAATTTGGAAGGGCGGCATGGCATGCTATTTTCAAAATTAGCACATGGGTATGACAGTTAATTCTAAATTTCACCCGAATATATGTGAAAAGAAAATGAATCATATAAATCGAAAAATTGCTATGCATGACCTTCCATCTGATCATCAATCAGATTTTGAATTTGTTCAATATTTAGCATTGGTCTTGGCACCCCGAGCTTCTTAAGTTCCGATCGAAACGCGAAACTCGTTATACCCGAACTGAGTACGCTAGTTCCACTGTTGATGGTTCACTAATTCGCAGTCCCCGTGAAGGTTCACACCATGACACCTCTCGAAAGCGCTGCTAAAACTGGGTTTGCTTAACCGTGGTTTAACCGTTACAACTACTTTCAGAGCGAATTATATTATGACGTAATACGTATTCAATGTGTCATGCTAGCAAACTTACCAACACGAATGTCGTATTAATACACTTCCTTGGTATCGTTTTATCGCAAATGTGCAACACTGCACCTTCCAGATAGAGCTAATTTAGTTCAGAACAAAATTTCATTTACAATCAATTTAAATTAAAAAATTCAATTTAAGAGGAAGGAGTATGTATGTATACGAATAATAGCACTGTTAGCAGTCGTGTCAGATAGTTCCGAGAAAAATTATCGCAGGCACTATCCCCCTCCACCCGGGCGCCGCCCGGATTGTCAATCCTCTCCACACCCCTCCGCCTATAGTCAAGCATCCTCACTCCTCCCCTCACCGCTGGCAGTATCTACAACAGGCGTGTCAAACAGCACTCACCAGGTGTGAAAAATATTCCCCTATTTTCCCTCTCTTCAAATCGGAGAACTTGAACAACAAAGCGAAAACCGGTTCTACTAGCGCGTGCTACTGCAGTTAAGGAGGGGTGGACTCCTCTCTTCACACCCTCGGAGTGACGTTTGACAGGCCTGATCTACAAGATGCGAAGATTCCCGAAGGGACGAGCTACAGTTCGAAATTGTATCCGTAATAAAAACATCGGCGCTCCTCCGCGTATTAGCGGTGTAAAACATTTTCCACGATACAAAATGGGTACCTAAATAGAAACAGCAAGTGTACGAATGTATTTTGGCATGGCGTCTGATGTCAAGAATATTTGAAGTAATGCTTTTGATGTGATTCTACATTTTCTTTCTTATTTTTATTTATTGGAAGGGCGCCACCCTAGAGTCGTTCATTGCCAGCCACCACTGTTAGGAAAGAGGAAAGGGCGAGGATTAAAGTTATAAAGAGGAGGTAAGGAAGTTGAAAGATGATAAGAGTTGATTGTTTCTGGAAATTATTAATGATTCGTCTGAAGAAACAACCGAAGTGACTCTGATGCAATTCATTTCTTCTGAAAATTAATAAAAACACCTTAAGAATGATTTCTGTTAACTCATTAAAATGTGTATCGTGTTTCTGGGGACAATTTGTGGACTTCAACCTAAAAGTAAAGCTCCCTGGAGCTTTGCACCATGCAAGGTGGATGGTCAAAAGAATTTATTCATTGAAGATGTTCCTCTTTCGTTCTCAGCTTTCTGTCACTGATAAATCGGATGGACTGAAGAACATGTTTGTAGTGAAAGTGTATGCAAAATGGTTTCTGCGTTTACCAGCAATAGGCGCACGTTGCAGCGAGTTGTTGCTTTTTTAAATGAATTAAAACTGTACGAAAGAGTAAATGCAAAGGTTTGTTCAGTGCTCTAAAAAGGTTTGTCAGCACTTACGGTATTTAAATGAAGAGATTTGTATGTTACCACTGTTTGATAACAACTTTAGTAATGACAAAAAATAGGTAGGCTAGAAATCGAAACTTTGGGGACCGAAAGGAGGTACACTGTTTTACTTGCTACAGTTACAAAGCTTTGGGCAAGTTTTATTTTTGGCCATTATAGTTCTATCAATTTAAATGTAGCACATTTGTAAAGGCTACTCAGAACATATAAACATATTTACTAACAGACTGAGCTTTGAATATCTCCATTATTTCAGATAAGGGAACTGATGAGTTCATTTCAGTCTAGAGTTTGGATATGTTGAAATAGTTAAGCACAGATTTAGAGTTTTTAGAAATAGGAATCCAGTTTCTTGGGATTCAAACACTTCCTACCTTAGCGCCAAAGAGACTGAAAAATCTTAAGATGGCGAATGATATGGCAGAGAGAGGAGTGAAGTTACTACAAGAATTCAATGGACTAATAACGGCCAATGAAGGACAAAAATGATTCATTTTGCGATGTGTGCAATAACAGTGAAGACAACACCTAGACTGTAAAAAGAAACACTAAAAGAAAATCGCGTTAATACTAATATTGATGTAAGCTGCATTCTCACATCTGTATGTTCTATTACATATTAATACATACATTTCTTTCATCTAAATATATTAAGTATATTTGCAAAACATGGCTAGGTTGACTTTAATTGCTTATGGCATTAGAAAAATACAAGTGTTCTTTCAGTAGTTAAGTTTATTTAGATATTTAAGTCCATTGCGGCACGGGTTAATATTAATTAATTTTATTGCAATTTGGCATATTATCAAAATATGTCATAAGCAAAAAAATAAGAAGGGAGTGCGCTCAAGACACTTCACATTTTTATGTAGCCCTCCATATAAAGGACCACCCTAAGAATATTCCATCCATCCCTGTGGTGTGGCAGAAGCGTATCTGCTTCACGTTCAAGAGGTCTCGAATTCGAATCTCGGTTACGGTGTGTAACTCGGATAAGGTTTTTTTTTTTTCTTCCTTCCCCTTCGGGGGTTTCCCTTATCCCATTTGAGCAAACACCATTCATCCATAGTCCGATATGACCTACACGATTATAGGGCATTAAGCCGAAATAGAAGAAAATCTTGGAAAACGATTAACGCTACAAACATTTTTGTTTAACGTGTGTGCTTTAACGAGATTTACATTTTTTGTGTAGTAAGATTTTGTCAATCTCTTACAGCATTCATTCAGAATGGAGAGAACTTAATAACTATTCTCAGATGGATCAAGCCACACACTTTATTTTTCGTACAAATATCTTGGCCATATTGCATTTTAGTCAAGAGCGTTTGAGTCATTTTTGGGAAAATAAAAAAAAATCGTTGTTTTAGATTAAAGGGTAACTTGCGGTAGGGGACTTTATTGAAAACCTTCGTATCCTTAGAAGACGCTGAACTTTGCTATTTAAACGGCTTTTCGTTTTTGAAAGATTCTGTTGACAGGCACATGCGACTTTCTTCTAAAAAATGCTGTTTAAGTTAATGGAGGTTCAAAATATTTATTTCTGGGGAAATTTCGATATCGAGATTTTGGGTTGAGTCAATCATTCTTCTACTTACTATAGGTAAAAGTAGGGACAAATAAAAAAACTAAATTCTGGAGAGGGAGGAAAATAATTCGAAACAATTTTTCCACTTGAAACAACCTGGACACATTAATGAGCATTGAAATCAGTTGAAATGTTTATGTAGACAACGGTAGAAGAAATAGTACTACAGAAAGAAAGTAAAACAGAGTAAAAATGTTGCATTACGAGGCAAATGTTGAAAAATATGAAATAAATAAAACGGAAAGCCATATATACAAGAGGCTATAGGAGACTAATCAACTAAGAAGAGAAACATATGAGACGAAAAGAGTATTGGAGAAATAGAAATGTGAAGAAAAGGTACTTCCAGTTTAATGGACTTGAAAAACGCGAAAGCAACTGAAACTGATGCAAGTCCCATTCAGCTACTTAAATATTGGTGTGAAAGAGAGAGGGAAATAGTTTCTTTATCCAATGACTTGTGAGAACTGTAAATGAAGGCTTTTCAAGGAAACAGAAATGTTGCCAATACTGATGAAAGCAATGCCAAGAAATGCAATAATTCCTATTACACACTTATCACTATACATATACTGCGTATTTGGCAAAGATTCTACTGAGCATTCTAAGCTGGAAAGCGAATTTGAAGGAGAAATTTTCGGTTTCAGGAAGAGAAAATGCATAAGATTTGAATTGCAATGCCATGAACATCAGTAACGGTTACTCATAGAGAAATGAATATAAATGGTATTTATGATGCTGTAAAGGGCATTTGGTAGCGCAGCTCAGACTAGAAGAAGTTTGTGGAGATTCTGCGGAATGTTGGTGCAAAATGCAAAAGTGGGAAGCTTGTTAAGTAACACTGGTCGACAAGATTTTTTTCACAAGAAATCTGAATAGTGAATCTAGTGCATTTTTTCATCCTGAATTCAGATATGTAGTCAGAATTTTCCCATCAGACATAGTTTTTCTGTGAAAGCTACTTTTCAAAATATGATTTTAGCGTTTTCTTTGACCTGTCATAGGAACCTTTACCTCATATGTAGCTATTTTACTCAAGCCGTATTTATTGAAATTATTTGTAATATCACGCTGAAGCACCACAAAACAAGACTGTGCAGGTTTATTCATGTTTAGACATGCTCAGACCTGTCTGGCATTGTGATGTGTCAGTATTGAGCTGACTGTGACATTGTTCACTAGTGAAATATTTCCTTCCTTTCTGTTTAGAAGTGTATTGTGTATGTTGTGCATGTTGTATTTCAGTGCTCAATGTTTTCATCATGCCAAGAAAGTGTGTAAATCATGCAGATAATTTCTGCTATATTTGTGGTGAGCTGACCTTCAAGTCTCAGAGGCGAAATATGACCCCACTTGTAAAGAAGTGTTATCATCTTTACTTTGGCTGTCAAGTTGGTGATTTTGATAAGAGCTGGGCCCCAAATACATGCTGTGTTTCGTGTGTTAGACTGCTGACTGGGTGGAAAAATGGTACACATCATATGCCATTTGCAATTCCCATGATTTGGAGGGAACCGAAGGATCTTTCAACTGACTGTTGTTTTTGTTTGACAAATATTAAAGGAATCACATCTAAAACAAAATATACAGTTAAGTATCCGAATTTGCAATCTGCATTGAGACCTGTCTTACACAGTGAAGAGTTCCCCGTACCAGTATATGTAGATACAACCTTAAGTGATAACTCTGATTCTGACCTAACTGAAACTCAAAATGATTCAGATGAAAATAAAAATGATCTTACATATGAAGCCAGTAGCTGTTCATCAGAAGCATACTTTCCCAATCAGCAAGACCTTAATGACCTGATTCGGGATTTAAATCTGTCTAAACTGCAAGCTGAAGTTTTAACTTCCAGACTCAAAGGGTGGAATTTACTCCAAAAAGATGTAAGAATAAGTAGTTATCGTAGCCGCCATAGTGTTTTCAAAGAATACTTCTCCGAAGAATATGGTGTGTTTTGTAATAATATTTGTTCACTTATGGAAACTCTTGGGCATCAACACCGACCAGATGAGTGGCGATTGTTCATAGACTCCTCTAAAGTAAGTTTGAAGGCTGTGCTGCTACATATTGGCAATGAAGTTCCATCAATACCAGTAGCGCATGCCGCTATGAAAGAGACATATCAAAATATGAAACTAATTTTAGAGAAAATACAATATGGAAAATATGAATGGAATATCTGTGGTGATTTAAAGGTCATTGCTTTATTGCTTGGTTTACAACTTGGGTTCACCAAATTTTGCTGTTTTTTTTTTTTTTTTTTTTTTTTTTTTTTTTTTTTTTTTTTTTTTTTTTTTTTTTTTTGTGCGAGTGGGACAGTAGAGATAAGAAGTCTCACTACGTTAGAAAGTCATGGCCAAAACGTGAATCTCTTCTCCCTGGCCAGAAAAATGTGGCATGTGTCCCTTTAGTGAATCCTGAAAAAATATTTTTACCTCCATTGCATATTAAGTTAGGAGTTATGAAAAATTTCGTCAAAGCTATGGATAAGCTTTCTGATGGATTCTTGTACTTGAAATCGAAATTCCCCAAAGTCAGTGATGCTAAATTGAAAGGAGTTTTTATAGGACCACAAATCCGATCATTAATGGCTGATGAAAATTTCGAGGGACTGTTAAATCCACTGGAGAGAGCAGCCTGGCAGTCTTTCAAAAGTTTATGTTGCAATTTTCTTGGAAACCATAAAGCAGAAAACTATCGTGACATAGTGGCTGATCTTCTGCATTCTTATAAAGCTATGGGATGCAACATGTCTTTAAAAATTCACTTCTTGGACTCTCACTTGGACTTCTTCCACGAAAACCTTGGAGCTGTCAGCGATGAACACGGTGAGCGTTTTCATCAGCAAATTTCTACGATAGAGAAGAGGTACCAAGGCAAGTGGAGTTCCAATATGCTGGCTGACTACTGTTAGACTAAAATGAGAGACGTTCCAGATGCAAAATATACCCGAAAATCACTATCTACCACTTTCTAGGTAAGTCAGAATCAGTAGTTATAATTTTGAGTTAGATAGCTAGTTACGGATTTTTTAGAATATTACAAAAATTCAAATGAATATCACACAAAACTCCTGCCCGATGCGGACAAACTGTAATTATATTTGAATTCAGCACGAAAAATACTTTTAGAATCTGTTATTTTAATTCTTGTGAAAGAGAAAAAGTTAATTTTTGTAGACCAGTGTAACCTGCAGGTATATGTAGTACAAAGAATCAGTTAACAGAAGGACTGTTAAAAGAAAATAAGATAAAGAGAGGCAGGCATACGACAACTTGAAAAAGTATTTAAAATCAGTTGATGATATGTCAAGAAGAAACGAACGTTTCTAACGGAAATTAAAAACAACGACGACGATGAAGAAAAATACAAAAAGACGAAGATCATAATTTTATTATTGTAACAGGTGAAACTGCGAATTCAAGATGAGATAGTGGAGAAAATGGATAGGTTTGGAATCGAAACTATAGATCAGGCATGTCAAACATCACTCCCAGGGTGTGAAGAGAGGAGTCCACCCCTCCTTAACTGCAGTAGCACGCGCTAGTAGAACCGGTTTTCACTTTGTTTTTCTTCTTCTCCGATTTGAAGAGAGGGAAAATAGGGGAATATTTTCACACTTGACGAGTGCTGTTTGACATGCCTGCTATAGATGTTTGGGAAGTTAGTAAACTATTTTGGCTTGGTACTGCTTGCACAGCCTAGCGCAATAGGCAGATTCGACTCTCATTACTTCGTTCTTGTTTCCGGTAAGGACCGCGTCTTGTTGGCTTTTTTAAGAAATTAAAAATTGTGCCTACGTTTCACCACAAAACTATGGTCGGCTTCTTCAATGGGCAACTGCAAAAAATCCATCCAATTAGTCACTGCCTACTCTGATTGACCTCGTTGTTCCATCCCACTCCTATTGGAGGAGAAGGAACCAATTGGATTACGAGTGGGATGGGACAGTAGTTACGCCCATAGTTTTTGGCGAAACGTCGGCATAATTTTTAATTTCTTACAAAAGCCATCAAGACGCGGCACTTATCGGAAGCAAGAAAGAAGTAATGGACAAAGGCCGTGGAAATCTACGTAATTATTTAGATTCGACTCTCTTTTGTTTTGCTGCGGCTTCTATTTTCTGTTGCTAACTCGTTAGTTTCGTTGTTCTGTGATGGTGTGTGTGCGTGCATTTGTGTGTGTGTGTGTGTGTGTGTGTGTGTGTGTGTGTGTGTGTGTGCGTGTGTGTGTGTAAAGTAATGTCAAAAACCACTTAACAGATTTTGATAATTCTTGAACTATTGTCAAGCCCCATTCTTTCTGACGGACATGGGCTGTAAGACACCTAATTTCAACTCCTAAAACACACACACACACACACACAAACACATATGCGCGCCCGTGCACACAGTAGCTGTGACATTGGCTAAGATCCCTTTGGAGAAAGCTTGCCATAGATTAGATGCTCCTTGGATGATCGTTGCTAAGGAGCAGTAAATATCAGTCGGGGGGGGGGGGGGGGGTGAAAGTAACGTTGGGGAACTGGAAACACGAACATAGTTTCGTGCCTCCCCGAACTGAGCTCTGAGATACTCGTACGAGAAATCTGATTGGCGGATTCAAGTTTTGAACCAGTCAAACGACCCATCTTGGGTTTTCCTGAACAAGTTTTTCATCGCAAAATGATCTTCAACAGAGAGGCAATTATGCATTTGCATTATTTCTATTTATTTCTACTTAATATATTTGTGTGTAATATTGGTACTTTCTATTAATGTTGGTGAAATACGTAGCAATTAGGTGTAAGATGCTTTTAACAGGTTATTGTTAGTGGAAGTGTTAACATATTGTATTTTATTGATAATTGTATTCATTTGTATATAATTTTTTTAGCCATGCAGACAGTGGGATACGTCGGCGATTTATTCCTTGCAGCTTAAATCCCCAGTGGAGACTAAAATTAGAATCTGAAGGTACGTTATTTATTTTTAGAAACAAACTTAAGGATACGTTTTAACAGCTTCTTACTAACAGCGATTTTGGATGAAGATTGCATTTCTGCCAAAGCAATTAACACAGCTTCTCGAGTACATGTGACAGTTAATTGCATCCATTCATTGCACAATCTGTAATACTCATAATAGACAATAATTCACATTCACGATATGTAGTTGAAGATTTATATTATTGAAATAACGCCTTGACACGGTCTAAATTGCATATCAGTCTCAACGTTCAACATCGCCTATTGCACAGAGGTAGCATTATATTGGTGCACTCCTTTATTGCTCATCTTGTAGCAATACACATAATACACAATTAACGGTTGACGCAAACGTTCCTCTCCGTCGAAGACGTCGCCTTTAAGACCTATAAGATCTCGTCTTCGGTGTCCGGAATAGCTCTAGCAAGAGGTCCTAATCTACAGGGTATGCGTGAGTTGTGGTAGGAATGGAACCAAACGAAGAATTAACCAACATTTAACTTTATTTGTAAATTTCCAGATTTGTAGAGAACTGCCGACGATATTTAAATAGAATGTAACTTTGCAACTTCAACTACAACGTTATAACACTCTAACTTTGTCACCCTTTAGCAACCGCCAAATTATGTATATGCGCCAGCTTACGTACAACTCAGAAATTGCACGTGTACTCTCGGCTCGATTCAAGGCGAGTGTGTGTTGCGTTGCATTTGTTTTTGCGTGAGCAACACGAAGGAAGCGATTTCCATTGGCTAACTTTAGAGCACGTCATGGTAAGATACGAATCAGCCCGCGGAATCACTATGGCTTCGTGCAAACAACAGTTGTAACCTTATCACTCATTTAAATCTGCCTAGGCTTCCATTCTTGAGACTTTAACATATTCAGCTTTATTACGTCTTCCCCTTAACTATTGACTAGTATCTCCTTTTGTTTCTTTCTATTATCAACTATATATATATATATTGACATAATTTCGGTTTCACGCTCAGGATATAATAGTTATATGTATATACTTGAAAAAGTGAAATCGCTTTTTTGCACTTCAAAATTGATGGGTATGACAGAGAAATTGGGCCAAAGCAGGAAAGAGTGTTCGAGATCAGAATCAAAATAGGTAAGATAAAAGTGATTCCAGTTCCGTATGGTTAATGATCGTAAAGTTCGTAATGGTGAATGGTTACTAAAGCTTGAGAAAGACTTGTGTTAGCGCCTTGGAGCCTTCAAAACACTTTGTTATACTTGTTGTTAATTACGTACATAGCTTGTGCAATATTCGTGAACACTCCAATAGTCACACAGAACTTAAGCAATAAAATGCAAATTATGTAGCATGCTGCAAATCTGTAGATACAAATAATGCAACGTAGTTTGGTTCCTAGGCAGCGCAAAACAGAATTTTTTTTACTACAAAACGAAGTACCAATGTTTCATATACATAATTCACTTCTGTATTTCATGCCCCAGAGTAATTGCTGGATCTTGGACATTTTTATGTCACTACAATGCCCTTTTATGAATCAGCATGGTCTAAGAAGGTAGTTTTTCTGGAAGCTCTTTTGAGAATTATTGTCCTTGTAATCCGTAGCATAAAATCACTTGTTTTAAAGCAAAAACCTTAAGTGTTCGAAGGCCTAGCCCTTCTTTACCTAAGGCACTCTCATTACTTAGACTACTAGTTATACATAAATGTTGCTATTGATTGCATCATGTTTTTATTTATTCCTAGGATATGCACAATGGAAAGTTGGAGTTAAAGGTATTCCTGTAATTGTGAAAATTGCGGTTGGTGTATAACTTCACAAGCTGTGCCTGTTTAGTGCCCAGTGTTAGTGCTTAGTCTTAATACAAAGTGAAATGTTGTGAAAGCGTTATATGAAGTGAAACCGTTGAGGACATTTCTTGCCTTGCTGATGATGATCATGATCTAGTGAATGACAAAACAGGGGTTCCCATATGGAGAAACACAATGTTGTATATAATGTATGCAGAAGCCTCTTTTTGAGGTTATTTGTGTTTGTTACGCAAATTTGTCAAATTATTTTATGCCATCTGGACTCTAGAAGGAATAAATAAAAGTGTCAAATAGGAGTAATTCTTCTCATTTCCCTGTAATTTCCCCACATCCTAATGCTTGGTTGCAAGTTCATGCTAAAACTTTGAGGCAGCTCATTAAAGTAGAAAATACTTTACTGAGTTATTGGAAGCCTCAGAATTGGAGTAGAAACATATTTTGTTGCTGCTATTAAAAAAAAACTGGTCGCTTGAACCTGCAACAATTACAGAACCCATTAATATTTCATAAAAGCTATTGATGCACAGACTATTGTACATTTTCTATAAAAAAGTATTATAAAAATAAACAGCTGTGTTTTTATACCTGCCTAGCTATCAGTATCAACTGATATATGTCCTAATGCCATATTGCTACCAATGACACACAAAGTTCAATAGGTGAGTTTCATATTTGCATTTATTAAAGCAAATAAAAGTTAATTTACGTGACCTTTAATATGCAGCAACCTTAAACACTGCAATCACAACTATAGAAGTTCACATTAAACTTTACGTGTCATCAGTAGCAATATGGCATTAGGACATCAGCTGAAGCTGACAACTAGCAGGTATGAAAAATAAAGCTGTAGGAGCTACCGGCAATATGCGCATTTGGCAGCGCGATTTCTCATCGTTTAGTTACATGCCTCCCCGAATGGGGCGCTTTATTGTTGCCAAAGATTAACATGGAGCTTTCACTTCTTATAGTTACATGTTCTGTGCTAACAGTGTTAGAAAAGTTAACTGAAAAGTCTATGTAGGAACAGAGTTTTCTTCTTCTTTTTTTTTTTTTTTCTTCCTCTTTCCCTTCTACCTTTACAGCGTAGGGGTGGCTCCGTAAATCCATCTTCTCCAGTCATTCCTATCCCTCATCATTCTCTTCATTTCTTCCATTGTCTTGTTCCTTTTTCTTCCAATCTTTTCCATTCTGTCCTCAAACATTATCCGGGGTCTTCCTACTCCTCTCCTTCCTTGTACCCTTACTTCTAGCATCTGTTTAACTTTACTATCCTCTGCCATTCTAAATGCATGTCCCCACCATTTCAATTGTTTTTGTTCGATTTTCTCCTCCAGTGATCCTTGACCTACTTCTTCTCTGATCCTCTCATTTCTTATCCTATCCCTCCTGGTTTTATTTACAGCTTTTCTTAAGTATTTCATTTCACTGGATTGTATTTTACTTATTTGCTTATCTTGCAGTGGAATGCTTTCTATTCCATATGTAAGCGTAGGGACCAATACCGATTGATATAACTGCATTTTTGTTTTTAGTGCTACTTCTTTCTTTCCAAGGATAGTTTTGTTAAATTGGTAATACATCTTATTTGCCTTCCTTTTCCTATTTAGTATTTCTTCATCCCATCGTCCATCACTCGTAAAGATCGTTCCTAAATACTCGTACATATCCACCTGTTCTATTTTCTCATTCTTATGTTTAATAGATATTTCCTGTCCAAGTTCTTTTGAAATACACATTACTTTTCTTAGTATTTATTTCCATTCCCTTTCTTCCGAGTTCCTCTCCCCATTCTATCATGCATCTCTGTAATTTTTCCTCATTTTCTGCTATTAATATTATGTCGTCTGCATATATCAGTGACTGTATTTGAATCAGTCTCATATTCCAATATCCTATTTGTGTTCTTGGTGTCCTCCTTTTACATATTTTTATTATTTCATCCATGAAATTAATGAAAAGTAATGGGCTGAGGCTATCTCCCTGCTTGATTCCTTTTTCCATATTGAATTCCTTAGATGTTTCTCCTTCTATTCTGACTATCCCCTTTGATCCATCATATACACTTTGGATTGCTGTAATTAGCTGTTTCGGTACGTTTTTCTTTATCAGAGCTTCCCATAGATGTTTTCTGGGCACCGAATCGAAGGCTGCCTTTAGATCTAAAAATGCTAGACATATTTGTTTGTTTTTATCCATTAATTTCCCAATCATTGTCCTTAGTGTGAAAATATGATCTTGGGTTTATCTATTAGGTCTAAAACCTGCTTGCTCTTCTTCCAGCTCACCTTCTATAATATTTCTTAATTTCCTTTCTAATATTCTTGTATATAATTTATATACAACAGAGGATAAACATATTGCTCTATAATTATTACAGTCTTTATTATCTCCTTTTTTGTATATTGGTATTATAATGTTCTTTTTCCATTCTTCAGGGATGTTATTATTTATCCATATTCTCTTAAATATTTTTGTTAATATTTTTATCATGCTTGGTCCTCCATATTTTATAAACTCAGGTGCTATTTCGTCAATTCCAGCCGCTTTCCCCACTCTTATTCTCCTTATTGCCTCTGTTACTTCATCTTCCGTGATTGTATCAGTGCCTTCTTCTTCTTCTTCAATCCTTATCTCATTTTGTTCACTTTGCTCTGTTATTGTATTTCCAAACTTCTTTCCATAGTATTTCCTCCATTCTTCTAATATATTCTTCCTGCCTATAATTAATTCATTTTCTTCGTTTCTTAGGTTTGTTGCTGGTTTTCCATGTATTCCTTTCAATCCTTTAACTATATTCCAGAATTTTTTCTTGTGTTCTATAAAGTTATGTTCAATTTCATTTCCAAAATTTTCCCATGACGTTTGTTTTGCTTCCCTGACGGCCATTTTACTCTCATTTCGTTTTTGTACATAGTTTGTTCTATCCATTTCCGCTTTAGATATTAAGTATCTTCTCCAGGCTGCTTTTTTCTCTTTCACTTTTGCTTTTACCTCTTCTGTCCACCAGTTTGTACATTTCTTTTTAAAATTCAATGTCGTTTTTCCACATACCTCTGTTGCAGTTTCTATAATTCCAACCTTAAACTTTTGCCACATATCATTTATTTCCATATCGTCTTCTATTTCCCATGTACTCATTTTTTGCTCAATTAGCTCCCTATATTGATTTTTATTTTCTGGATCCGATAGCTTCTTTACTTGTATCTTTTCATATCTTTTGGATTTCTCTTTTCTGAATTTCTGTATCCTTGTTATTGCAACCAGTAATCTATGATCTGTACCAATTTCAGCACCTCGGATAACCTTTACATCCATAAAGGCATATCGGAGTGCACTTGGGTATATGAAGTAATCTATTATGCTTTTACCCTCCCTTCCTTCAGCTTCATATGTAATTTTATGAATAGTTTTATGCTGAAAAAGTGAGTTTCCTATTAGCATTTGGTTCTCTATACAAAATTCAATCAATCTCTTTCCATTTTCATTTGTAACCTTTTCTCCTCCATATAATCCCATACATCCATGTGACTTTACCATATTATCTCCCGTCCGTCCATTGAAATCTCCCATTAATATTACTTGCCTTCCTTCATCATTTTCTTTATCCACGATTCTTTGTAGTTGGGCATAAAATGCTTCCTTATCCAAAATATCACAGTCATCCGTGGGTGCATACACTTGTACCATCGTAATATTTTCTTCTTCTAATTTCATTCTGACACTAACTAACCTAGAGTTTACTGCTTCCCAAGATTCCACTCTTTTTTCCATTTCTTCGGACAACACTATTCCCACTCCTTCTTTAGCTCTTCTTCCAATATTCACTCCTACATATCTCAGTACATACCCTTTCTCTAACTGTACCATTCCATTACCTTTCTTTTTAACTTCACTCAACCCCAATATTTCCAAACTATATTTTTCCATCTCCTCTATTATTTCCACTTCTTTTCCATTTATAGTTTTAATGTTCCATGTTCCAATTCGTATATTCCGTGTCCTTGCCAGTCGTCTTCTAAAAAGTCCATTATTTCCGAGGCCACTATTTCTCCTTAGAATCAGTGAGTTAAGCCCAATGTGAGTGATTAGCACAACGATTGGGCTGTTTTTCTTTCGGGGTTTTCTCCCTTAGCCTTTGGAGATCCCTCTCCCCCGCAAGGCAGCGGTTTCCCTCAAAGTATACCCCTTGAGAGGCAGGGTGCCACTTCCGCCATCCCCGTCGTACCCATACACATTATCTCCGCCGGGTCCGCCGTTGTGGTCTTCGCCTTTGGTCCGCCCTGGGTATTTTATTTCCCCAGTACCCATCATATCTGATGAGCTTTCCCCTATCCGCCACCTGGGGAGGCGCCCGATGGGAGCGGCAACTCCACACGGGAGGAACAGAGTTTAAGGGTATAATTTGGTACATTTGTGTTGAGTGGTTCACTAGCTCAATGTAAATGGAGAAAATAAAATGTTTGAGAAATAATAAAGTTACATTGGAATACTAGTTATTGTTAAACTAGTGTCAGAGGTGAAACGAAAGTCCACAATGGACGAAATGATGAAACGAACTACTCGCTAGCAGGGAAGAAATGAAGACAGAAAGAAATAACCTAAACTCCGGAATGGAAGAAATGAAATTCGGCGTGGACAAGATGAGGATGAAGTATGAACAGCGAAGTCCGTGATGGAAGAAAAGAACATGGAAATGACTTCGGGAATAGAAAATATGGAGGCAAAAGTTGAATCCGGGATGGAGAAGATAAAAACGGAGCTATCGGGGAAGATTGGCCAGCAACTCACCTGGATGAAGAAAGACATCGAGGAACTCGGTGGGAGGATGAAATACCTTGACCAATGCGTTAACTTCCGTGATGGAAGAAAAGAACCTGGAAATGACTTCGGGAATAGAAAAGATGGAGGCAAAAATTTAATCCGGGATGGAGAAAATAAAAACGGAGCTATCGGCGAAGATTGGCCAGCAACTCACCTGGATGAAGAAAGACATCGAGGAACTCGGTGGGAGGATGAAATACCTTGACCAATGCGTTAACACCCTTGAAGATGTCGGCGAACAGCTTAGTGCCCTGGAAGGCAGAGTCTACGGCAGCAACAAGGAACTGAACGCCAGGGTGGAACAAAAGATCGGTGAAAAGCTTAAAAATCTAAAGGTCGAGACACAAGATGCAACATCCGCGCGCGTCAAGCCGCCTAAGTACGACTTCAGAAGTCTTCCGCCGGCAGTTCGCCGCCGTCATCACCCATAACGGATAGTCAGCAGCAAAAGAAGCCGCACAACTGATAGTCTCCAGCAACAGGTGACCGAGGTGCTCAACGCGATTCCGACGTCGGCGACGTCCAGAGACATGCGGAAGCCTTAGAGAACCGGTTCGGGAATAACTGTCTGGCCCCAGCCTATCGCAGCCAGCTCAAATCGAGGCTGCAACAGCCATAGGAGACGCTGCAGGAGTTCACCCTGGCCATTAAACAACTGGTGAACAAGGCTCTGGTGAACCTCCCGGCCCGATACGTTTCACAGGAAGCTGTCTACTCCTTCGTCGACGGGGTGCGCGACGCCGAGATACGTCAGTGCCTGACGCTAGGCCACTACAAAACCATCCACGATGCGCTGACGGCAGCACTGATGATGGAGGCGGTTAAGGTAACAATCACCCCGACCTCGAAACCTAGGAACATTCCATACGACGGGGATGATGGACTCACCCAAGGTCGACGACGCAGATCTTTCATTGGTGTGTGCTAGGGATATTACCAGCGAGGACTTCTGACTAGGGACTGCTCACACCCCATCGACGAACAAGCGGTAAACGAGAGAGTGTCGGCATGACGGGGTAAACATCGGGACCGTCATCACCAAACCCTCGGATGACACAGCATACCTTGTGCAGGAGGATGAACGACAGCCTCATCGCGAATAGATGGATACGGGAGAAACGGCAGCAGACACTGGTGGACACGGGTGCAGCCGTGACCGTGATCCGACCTGATATGGTGAAGGCCTTATCGTCGAGGAATCCAGGGCGACCCCACCAGATAGTGACGGCATCGGGCGTCATCTTGGTTATGGAGAAGGAGGCCTGAATGGAGTTGACTTTGGGGCGGAGATTTGTACGTTTGTGGCTATTCGTCGCAAGGGTGGTCGAGGAAGTGATACTGGGACTGGACGCCCTCAGGAGTCGACAGTAGTGCCTTGCGACTCGGTCGAGACGAGGTGACCCTTCGGAGCCCGAACGAGCAGCCAAGGATGTTCACGGTGACCCTAGAGGAGAACGTGGTAGTGCCCGCGAGAAGTGAGTTGTTCTTCAGGCCTGAGGTGCCTGACTTACGATGCCTGCCTGCTTTACCGGAAGACATCATCGTGATAGGCAGCACCTTAGAAGATCATCTGGAAAACCTGAGCAAGGAATTGTGGAGATAACAGGCCGCCAATCTGAAGCTGAACGCGAAAAAGTGTCAGTTGTGCAGAAAGAAGGTCCACTACTTGAGCCACATGGTTTCACCTTCAAGGGTGGCCACGGATCTGGAGAAGACTCAGACTGTGAGAGACTGGTCTCGCCCGAATGATAGACGGTAGCTGCGTAGTTTTCTGGATCTATGCAACTACTATCGCCGATTCTCCAACATGGCTAAGGCAACTCGTCTGACGGTAGAACACCAGCCTTGCTTATGGATAGAAGAGGCCGAGGGTGCGTTCCAGGCACTGAAGTCAGCACTTTGCAGTGCTCCTTTTCTAGGCTCACTGATTTCATCGTGGACACTGATGCTAGTGACAGCGGAATTAGAGGTGTGCTATCCTAGGTCCAAAGCGGACAAGCGCGGATGATAACAGGACGCTCTTCAAGGCCGAGAAGAACTACTGTGTTACCCGCCGTGAGCTCCTGGCACTGGTAATGTCCTTACAACCTTTTCATAAGTATTTGCACGGTCGGCTATTCCATCTGAGGACCAACTATTCCGCCCTACTTGGCTGCTGAGCTTCAAGAACCTAGAGGGCCGGACAGCCCGTTGGGTTATGAGGCTCCAGTGGTAAAACTTCACCTCAGAACACGGGAAGGGGAGGAGCCTCTCCAATGCGGATACTTTGTCAAGGAGGCTTTGCGCAGAGCAATGTAGCCATTACAATAGAGTGGAAGAGAGGGAGTGTGACATAATTGTCCGCGCGATTTCAACGGTGCTTGCGGACGGATGGGATAGTGCAAGCCTGAGGAGGGAGCAGCTCGCGGACACCCATTTAGGGCCCCTTCTACAAAAAGTGGAGGCAGGAACCTGGCCGAGCTGGGAAAACGTCGCCTCCAGGAGTAGTGAGTATAAGTCCTACTTGGCACAATGGGGCTCACTGGAGAGCAAGGACCATGTGTTGTACCGGATCTGGGAGTCACGTGATGGAAAACGCAGAGAAAGCAGCCGGTGCTTCCTCGGAGTAAGGTTATGGAGGTCCCGGAGGAGGTACATTCGGATTCATCCGTAGGGCATCTTGGGCCCAACCACACGATCGACGGGCTACGACAGAGTTACTATTGATTAAGGCTACGGGCCGATGCTGAGAGTTGGTGCCGCCAATGTCATGTGTGCACGGTGAGTCTCGGCCCGCAGACCGAGAGCCGGGGTCGCATGCAACAGTATAATGTGGTAGCATCATTCGAGCGCATCGCCGTTAATCTAGCTGGACACTCCCTAGGTCCGATAGGGGCAACAAATATCTACTGGTAGTCACGGGCTATTTCACTAAGTGGCCGGAGGTGCACGTCGTCCCACACCAGGAGGCAAAGACCATCATGGACTGTCTTGTGGAAGAACTATTCTGCCGTTTGAAGTGCCGCTGGAATTTCACATCGATCAGGGCGGAAACTTCGAGTCTCACTTGATGAGAGAAATGCTAGAGCAACTCGGAGTGCACAAGACGCGCACAGCGCCTCTCCACCCCCAGTTGGACGGCATGGTCGAGTGGTACATAAAGACCCTCGAAGAACATCTGTGGAAGGCCGTGGCCAACCATCAGAGGGACTACGATGTCAGGGTACCGCTGTTCTTGCTGGCTTATCTTACGTGTACCCATAACACCACCGGAATGACGCCAGCTAGTCTGGTACTGCACACAGCCAGAAGTCGATTACGTGGAGAACCTAGTGGATCGCTACGATGCACACGAGATGGCCCGTCAGCACACCCAGCTAGAGAGCGACCGGATGAAGACCCGGTACGATCGGCAAGCCTAGGATTCCAGAAGGGAGATTTGGTGTGACCAGGACCAACGGGCGCTGTCCCAAGCTGCGACAACTATGGCAAGGACCATACCACATAGTGAAGAGGATCAATGACGTAGTCTACCGCATCCTGAGGCTGCCCCTCAGGAAGATGCTGGTGGTACACTCAGATCGTCTGGCCCACTGTGATGGCGCTGCTCGGGGCGCGCAGCGCTGAAGGGAGGAGCAGTGTGACATTGGTTAAGATCTCTATTCAGGAAGTTTGCCATAATTGGATGCTCCTTGGATGATCATTGCTAAGGACCAGTAAGTAACAGACAGAAGGGTCAACTGAAAAGTCTATGCCCTTTCGAGCGTCGGGTTTCCTCAGCCGGTCATGATCCATTTCTTATATTTTGTCCTATCCCTAGCTAGTTATTTAGCTTCCCTCAAAGTCTTTCCTTTCTTATTCACTAATTTATCCACATAATCGCTCCATTCTATTCTTGGTCGCCCTGACCTCTGGAACAGAGTTTAAGAGTGTAATTTGGTACATTTGTATTGATTGAGCCAATAGTTAAATGTAAATGGGGAAAATAAAATTGTTGACAAGTAATAAAGTTACATTGGAATACTGAGAATTATTACCATATTGCTGAGAATGAAATATGTCGGAGGCGTTTGTTTTGTTTTACATGCGTTGTCTGTGGAGTAATAGGAACTATTTTCTACTCTACCTCCTCCGGCTATCTCAACAAAAACCAAAGCCTTCTTCAGAAGTACGTACATTGTTTTATAACTCCAACATGTTCTATTCTCCTACCTAATCTCCGTAAATCCTGTTGAATCCTTTAGTAATTTGTGAACTGAGATTGTTTTATAATGCTTGTCTGTCAGAGCAGTTCTTTGTGATGGTGAAACAATTATCAAAATTGGTTCAGTATTTTCTGAAATTACCAACAAGCGGACGCACACGAACGCAGACACAAACTTTCTCTTTAAACATCATTATAGATTACAGAGAGTTCATTTTTGTTTTAAAAGATTGTAGTGTTACTTCAACAAAATTGTAATTAACAGCAACACTGATTTGAGCGAGACAAGGATAACTTCATTGCTGGGTTACACTTAAGGATGAATTTCGGTGACTTACCCAACATCCCTAATAACCGAATGTTTCCTTCAGTAAGAAGCTCGAAATATTTCCTGACTTTGGGGGGAAATTATTACTATTATTGAGAAACAATCACTTGTAAATTGAGGTAAAAGGTAAAGGTAAAGGCTAAACTACGGAGGGGGACACCTCGCACGCAGGAGACCTATACAGATTCATTGTACGCAAACACCCCCAGGAGGAAGGGATGAAGTGAGGGAACTACAGGAGACCACAGAAATCCCAAACAGAGGCTAAAAGTTCTTCATCCCGGCGACAGCATCCGCCACGCAGCCTCCACAGATTCCGGGACTCAACGAACGTCCTCGCAAGAACAGCGACCACAACACCACCTCAATGCCATTAACACTGGCTATGCATCCGCACCATTTGTCCGGCACCACGAGCCTGGAGGTACACCTGAGAGATGTAAGAAATGGAATGAAATAGAAATTATGAAAAGGAAATCGTGGTATTAGAGCAAGCGCCTCAGCATTCACCTAAGTGACAAGAAGAAACCACGTCAAACCCAAGTCAGAATGCGCGATCGATAAGGATCGAACCCGGGTCCCCTCGAAAGCGAATCGCACTGTCACTGCGGCGCCACCACGCTCGGTGTGAATCGAGGTAATTCCGATACTCTCACACTCGCTCTCCACCCTCCTTGTGTGTCTGTGTGTGAGTGTGTGTGTGAGTGTCTGTGTGTGTGCGTGTGTGCGTGTGTGTGTGTGAGTGTTTATGTGTGTTTGTGTCTCTCTGTGAAGAAATTCCCCTGCTTGGTGAACAAAGCGATGCTTTTTTTTCTCTTATCGAAAATGTTACAAAATGGCTATAATGGTTTGAACTATGAAATGGTCTTGAAAAGACTTCTACTCTTAAACTAGGAAATTATTTTAAAGGTCAGTTTAAATGCTCAACAAACATTCGGCAACGACCTAAAACGCAGTGCACTATAAACAAGTATGCGCTGTAATAATGAAAGGCTTACCTGACCTCTATCCGGCCTTAACCTGGCGCAAGGCCAGTTTTATTAAAAATGTAAGATGCGGAGACTGAACTCAGTAAAAGCTCCATGGATCGGTGTTAAGCAGCCGTCATGCTTTGTCCTACTTTTCCTGCTGCATCACGTCCCTCCCTATGAGGAGACTAACAATATTGTCAATGTAATGGTTTAATTGGCACAGGGACAGATTATCTTGACACTGTACGCAAGGAAAGCAATTTATATTCTGGTGCACGCTTTGAGATCCAATTGTCCAGCTATCGCTGTCGCTAGGGAACAAGCTATAAAAGTTAACTGTTACAGTCGCGTGCGAGAGTGCTTGCCTACAGTCTAACAGTGAAATTAAATAATTTCGAGCAATAAGTCCACTTCATTGCGTGATAGTAAGTTCGTTAAGAGTTGCCACGTTATTCGCAGTCACGCCATAATGTGTAGAAATACTTCCTGAGAAAGATGGAAAACAGTTGCAGAGTAGCACTTCCCCTCTTACCCCTACCTGTGCGTTATATGTCATTTATGCCATCGCTCCTGACGGCTACTCTATTATGAAGTCAATGTAGTTTATTCGAAGAAATCTTAAATCCTCCTGATTCTTTTCGATGCAATGCTCAAATGCAAATTGGAGAAAGGTATGACATAAATCATAAACGAAATTACTCAACTCTTTTTCTTTCATATTTTAGGGGTTATAAACGAGCAGTTCGCGATGAAATTCTTACTTCTACTTTTTAGCGGTTTTTCCATTACTGGCGCTCATTGCAAGAGCCACTTTCCAATCCTCTAGCTTCCATGGCCTCAGTAACTCCTCTCTGTGAGTCGAGGTCACCTCGTCTTCTCCTTCCTGGAAGTGGCCAATTCAAAACTTTTTGGGGCTATCATGTCTCAACCATTCTCTGAACATGTCCAAAATAGAAGTTTTCGGCATTCCAGACGATCGATAACATCCTCTTGTATGTTCCACCTATCCATAATCGTGTCATTTGTGACCCTCTGCAGACGGGATACACATAGACTCCTTAACACATCCATTTCCACAGATTTAACGTGGTCCTTTAGTCTTTGTGTCAGAGCCCAACTTTCACCTCCATACGATACAATTCAAACTTTTATTTGTGCAATAGCGTTTTTTCTCAACTAACGCTTAAGTTGTCTGTGTTTGTCGCTTTCTCTATGTCTTTTAGTTTCTGAGATATTCCAAAGTCGCGAACGCCGGCCGCTACGTAAACTTATATTGTAAGCTCCTTTGACCGTGCAATTCAAGCAGTTTTTTTCACACAGAGGTGAGTGATGTGAAGATAAATCGCGTGCCAGTCGGACGGTGTTGGGTGGTTACATACCTGACCATCCGGATCACAATGATCCACGTGTATCTCATTTCCAGTTTTAGTAGTGCAATTTTTTAAATTACTTATATTAGTAGCTTGCCATTGTATAATTCAGACATTCAGTATTAAACGTGTAAAC
>CM060964.1:198576602-198831378 GCA_030765045.1 Tenodera sinensis | reverse complement strand
AGGAAAGTTTGTTTTTTGTGTTTCTTTGTTTGTAGATTTGATAGTAGGGTTGTATGTTTGTTTATTTTACCTGTTTGGTTGGTTCTTTCTTTCGTAATAAGCGCATGCGTAATCTAATTTGATTTACAGGAAACATTTGTGTTGCGTTGTAATTTTCGTTTAGCTAATGTTTAAACCTTTTGTTTAACTATTATTTACACCTGTATGACCTTAATAGTATGGACACAATGGGAACTGCGTTTTCACTTAAATGAGATGGTTCAAGCCTACCTAGCAGTTTAATAACAAGAAAATAATTGATTAGCGCTTGAAAGAGTGCGATTGAATTATTATAAACATAAGTTGAATTAATATTAGTATAACAATATAATAGGTAGATACAAGGAGAACAAAGGTAAGGAAATAAATAATGTTAAGACCAGGTGTCGTATCTTGGTACCTTAATTAAATCTGATAGGTTGAACAATATAACAAGAGAAAGAATAGAGGCAGGGAATGAGCTTATTATGCAAATAAGGAGATAATTGAATAATAAGCAGAAATACTAAACCCAAAGTTTTATAAACCATTAAAGGCCAATAGTAACCTATGGGTCTGAGGTTTGGTGTGCCACAATGAACGATGAAAGAGAGAAAAATACTCAGACAAATGTTTGAACCTGTCAATTGTGGTGCCCAGAATTGGCGAGTGAGAAACAATCAGGAAATAAATTATTTAGCAGAAGTAAACAATACTATGTGCATTGTATATGACGGTGGGATTTTGCTATTTCAAAGCATAAGAGCAACATTGGTCTCAAAACGGAAAAGAAAGGGGGTAAAAAAAAGTTCAACCATCTCCGGGTTTGAATTCCATTCATTAACTCCAGATTTAGTCAGCTTAGCCGTGCGGCCAACTCACACGTTTTAGAATTAACCTATATTCTATAGCCGCTCGCTACAACCTATTACCCATTTGCAGTGGCCTTCAGCTACATATTAAGGCTCCAACTTAAGCGATTTTGGTAGCGCTACAATTTAGAAATGCTTCTTCAGAGAGACAGCAGATAGACTTTACTAACCTCCTGGTAAGCACTATTTCGATTCCAGTGTATAATGCTGACATATTTCTTTCTGTTTATGATTTATTGGTCACAATCTCTAATTATTTTGAATACGTATAGCTTATTAATTTGACGTCGTAGACCATTGGTTTACTGTCTCAAATTGATTGTCTATGAACCCTCTACTACCAGTAAAATTCGTGCGGTGTTTTTCATTTACATCCTCTGTATATAGATATATAGATGTATATAGGTATATGGTTTATATAGGTATATATAGATATAGGTATAATATATATATATATATATATATATATATATATATATATATATATATATATATATATATATATATATATATATATATGCTTGTAGTTCAAACCGATTTTTTCTTTGGAAAACAATCGACATGACCAACAAAACAATTTATTTAGAGCCCTACACCCACAGAGCTATGATTCAGTTTCATACACTTTATCATTAAAATGCCTCTGGCATGACATGTTAGTAATAGAGCTGACTTAACTTGCTGTGCACTACAAATTTAAATGACTTACCCAACTTGACACTACACCTATATGGAGACCGAGCATTTATTTTCATTGCACTAATATGAAGATTGAGTAATGCAAAACAACTAATTCTTACTGGTCAACCATATAAATGAAAAAATAAAATATTGCAACTCTGTATATCATTTCAGTAAAAACACAGAGAAAACATTTTGTCATTTCGTGTCACTTTAACTGCTTATACGAAGAATATTTACATGCTATTCCTGGACAACATTTTGGTAGGAGGATATACGAAACTATTTTTGATGATCTTAAACTACAGAAACCAAAAGTGGACGCATACCGGACATGTGATAGACTTAAGCTGAAGATAGAAATCTCTGAAGGCGAAAAATACTGGAGTTTGAGTGTAAGAAATTCGCCCAAGAAAAGGTTGACTTGGCAAGTCACTCTCAAGAAATTATCTTACAAGGAAAGCCATAACATTTGTCTTACAGCAATGCTTGCAAACTCCAGTAGTCAGTGGCTCCATTGCCTTCTACAAAAGACAGCTGTGGAGCTGAAACTTAATGTTCACTGCTGTGATGTCAGGCAAGCATACTGTTTCATGTAGCACAAAAGACAAGTCTTAAGAGGTCTAATGAATAGGAGCTTGCCTTTACAATTCATATTTTAAACAACTTCATCTGGGTGTAAAAAATAGCTTATGTATTCCGATTCCTGCCAAGGACAAAATAAAAACAGTCACATTGCCATAATGTGTACGGCTGCACTTCAGGAACACCCAATCCCCCAATCTATTGGCCACTAATTTAATAATAGGTCACACACACATAGAGAGGATGGAGATTATGTAATCATAGAAAAAGGAAATGAAAGTAAATCTAGCAAAAATAGGACTTGCTGTACCTACTTTCATTTATCTCGGCTACATTCTGGGAATTCTAGACCATTGAAAATATCTGAAAGTGCTCTTAAGCACATTTCCAAATATTGATACCAATGACAATGCTTAGTGAAGAATGTGTTCTTATTATTCATTATATTTTGGATGGTGAAAATAATTTAATGGAAATTTAAAGAAAGTATATGACATTAAAGTCATAATAATAAAATGCCTTGTTTCTTTACTTAATGTTATGTTATATTTTGCCAAGTTTATTAACTTTAACAACCTTTTATAGAAGGCTAAAAGATATATTTTCTATGCGATTATAAGGTATTATTTTCAAATATTATAGTGATATCGGGGTCGTCTTTTAAGTGCGGTGCTTCTGCTTACCTAGCGAGAGACCAAGGTTCGATTCCCGGCACCAGCGTGGGGCTTTTCTTCCACTGGAGGACCTGGCACGGGGAGCACTCAGCCTCGTTAGGTCCCTTAGAGGCCATTCGAGGAGGTACTTCATTGAAAACTTGCGGTCCTGGTTGCGTAGACTGCATAACCGGCCGGGAGGGACCAGGGTACTGAGCACCAGTACAGCACCACACTCGTTAAGAACTACACCTGTGGTAGTTAGAAGTGGCGGACACAGTGGTTAGACGGTAAGGGCTGTTGTGCCTTGGATTATTATTATTATTATTATTATTATTATTATTATTATTATTATTATTATTATTATTATTATTATTATTATTATTATTATTATTATTATTATTATTATTATTATTATTATTATTATTATTATTATTATTATTATTATTATTATTATTATTATTATTATTATTATTATTATTATTATTATTATTATTATTATTATTGTTGTTGTTGTTGTTGTTATTATTATTATTACTAGTACTACTACTACTACTACTACTACTACTACTAGTACTACTACTACTACTATTACTATTACTACTACTGGTGCTGGTGCTGCTACTGCCGCTGGCGCCGCCACTGCTACTGC
Organism: Tenodera sinensis; assembly: GCA_030765045.1. Lineage (NCBI taxonomy): Eukaryota > Metazoa > Arthropoda > Insecta > Mantodea > Mantidae > Tenodera > Tenodera sinensis. The sequence goes on along the minus strand of CM060964.1, from coordinate 198,827,917 downwards.
TGCTACTACTACTGCTATTGCTATTATTACTATTATCGCCATTATATTGTTATAAATATACATAAATATAACAATTTAATATTACATTTATAGATCCCGATATTTCTAGTAGATGGAATCAGTTCTCGAAAGGAAACACTGGGATGTCTCTAGCGTCTAGCACAGGCATGTCAAACGTCACTCCGAGGGTGTGAAGAGAGGGGTCTACCCCTCCTTAACTGCAGTAGCACGCACTAGTAGAACCGGTTTTCGCTTTGTTTTTCCCGTTTTCCGATTTGATCATCACGGAGGGAGGGGAAATTGGGGAAAATTTTTCACGCGTGGTGAGTGCTGTTTGACACCCCTGGTCTAGCACATGAATATCGTAGACCTGAAAGAGCGTAAAAGCACGTCTTCCGGGTGTGAAATGCATTACCTAATGGGAATTACTACAGCTGGATATCACAGTAGCGATGTGGTGGAGTATCGGATTTTAAAGCTTATGTACAGAGGTTCAAATACTAGCGGATGTTTGTTTGTTTGTTTTTTTCTTTCTTTCCGGATTCTATCTTAAACGGGAAAGCTTGTTTTGCAAATCTTCCATTTTTTTACAACATTCCAAAGATATAGGATACAATTGTATGGTGTAAGATTTAAAGCTTTCACGGCGCACGTTATTTATTAAGGTTTCACGGGCGATCAGCCGTGTGAGGTTTGAAAATATTGAGCTTTCGGCCATTCTAAACTCCATGGCCTTCGTCAGAATGAAATGACCGTTTTTTTTTTTTTTTTTTTTTTTTTTTTTTTTTTTTTTTTAAAGGTATTTAAGGACTTACCCTGGGTTTACCCAGGGCAAATAATGTCCTAAGGCTGTTTCAGAGCAATCGCTCTCTTCAGCCGGCGGGATAGTTATTTTTATTTATTTATTATAAAATGATGGATTAGGATGGGGTCGGGTGGTATTGTGACGCGTAGATTAGGTATTGCATGTATGTTACTCCTTGAGCGGGGCAAAGATGATACTTGCACTCGTAAGTACAAGGTTCATCTTCGTGGTGGTGGTCGCTGAAACCGTTGCTGTGGTGTCGGTGGCTTAGCAATATCTTCTTTTTTGTATTGTGTTGCGGTGTCTTTCTTAGTAGTTGTATGTGTGATGGGTTTGTTCTCAATCCTGTACAACTTTCGTTGTATGGACTCGAGCGCCTCGGTGTTGTCGAGCTCGATGACAGCTGCTCGAAGTTGGTGTAGGAGTCGTGCTGCCGCGTTGAAACCCGTAGTGTGATGGGTGAGTTGCCGGGCGACCGCTGCGTGGCTGCGGCGGCTCTCCCGTATGTGTTTCTTTGTGTTGACCTGTAGAGCCGAGAGTGACCGTGTGAGAGCTGTTACACTCTCAGTGGCGAAGTCGCGGGTTTCTTGTATTGCTGAAGTTGCGGTCTGTAGATCGTGGGTAGTGTGTTGCGTCAGGGCGGTGACCGCCGATGAGAGCGTGGAGACGGATGTAGTTAGTTCCTTGCAGACGTCCTCGATGTGGCGTAGTTGGTGACCAAGGGCGGTGACTGCGGAGTGAAGTTCTTTGGCCTCTGTGCTGCGTTGTTCCATAGTAGAGGTTGCTGCGGCGTAGGACGTGGTGCTGCGAAGTGCAGGTGCGTCGGCGGAGGTTGGTGTGGTTGAGTTCTGTGGCTGAGAGGCTGCGTCGGTTGGTGTTGAAAGCCTGTTGTGTTCTTTGGGATAGAGCGGGCACCGCGCCTGTCCCGTGAAATGGCCGAAGCCATTACAGGAGGCGCAGTACCGGCGGCGACGGCGGAGATCGTGGCTCGTACAGTGCTGTGTGAGGCAGGAGGCCCCACAGTAGTGGCATCTTGGTGCGGCGTTGCAAGTAGTGGCGACGTGTCCGTAGCGGCAGCATCTGCGACAAGGCAAATGCCGTGTGTTGCGGCTGGGCTCAGCATTCAGGCGCCGCCCGAGTAAAGGCAAGCCAGTCCTCAGGGCGGCTTCTCTGTCTGCTGGGTCAGCAAAGATGATCCGCATGAGGCGTGTAGGTCCCAGGGAGGTGACGACGCGAGTGGCCTTCATTGCTGACGGCCACTCGTTTTGTGCGGCGGTGAGTAGATGCCTCGCTGGGAAGTCGCGAGGTACTCCTCTGATGATAACACTGGTTCCCGAGGGGGTACAAGTGTGTTCCGGCGGCGGTGGAGAGGCGGCCGAGGGAAGTGCGGTGGCCGGCGGTGGAAGAGCCGGCAATTCCGAGATAGGCACTGCCACTGCCCCTCCCGGGGAGCTGTCCTCCTGCCTGGATGGCGGCGGTCGCTCGACTGGCTGGCGTGCTGGCTGCGGTGAAGTGCAAGGACCGTTAGACGCCAGACGCCAGACGCCAGACGCCAGACACCAGTTCGAGTCGAACGGAGGTGAGGTGAATGTTCCTCCGGTCGAGTGTCTTTACCGCAGTACCTAGCCGTCATACGGCTTTACCTGCGCGATGGTTTGACGGTGTCACTACAGGGATGTTTTCACTGGGAAATTTGTTGGAACAAGGGTATTTGTAGTAACGGGAGGGATTGTAGGCAGGGATTGGTTCGCAAGTGAGCTGTGCGCGAATTTTACGCGCTAATTCCTACCAGGGTTCTGGCCGTCAGTCACTCGCTGAGAGGTGAACTGAACTGGTGATTCGCTCTGTTTTGAGTACAGATTGCATTTTCGCCTTTCCCATCTTGGGATTAGATCGCCGGACTTAAGATGTCCTTCGGCAATCTTTTGGATGGTAGTCGGCGCGGCTGTCTCTGGTGGTATTGGCCCAGGGTATTCACCAGAGGGTTAGGGTGGTTCTGGAGTTTATTGTACATTGTTCGAGCGCGAGTTTTGATCACGTCGACAATGTACGGGATACCGGAATGTTCGTGGAGGATATGGGCAGGAAATCTTCGGCCTGTATCATAGATCATCCTTAATGCCCGGTTCTGCAACGTCTGGAGTCTGATGAAGGTGGACCTAGCCACCACTCCCCAGATCTCGCATCCGTACAGGACCAGAGGTGGGATGATCGCTCGATACAGCCGAAGCTTCAGGCGTAGGGGCATGGTTTGGGAACTGAGGATGGGGTACAACTGCCGGAGGGCAGCGTGGCCTTGCAGTACTTTGCCCCTGACGTGATGTCTATACGTCAGCCGCCGGTCCAGCGTGACCCCGAGATACTTCGCCGTAGTGACCCAGGGGATCCGACGGCGCCGAAGCACGAGGTCCAGCGGGAGCCGGTTGGCTATCGTATTAGCCAGGAGAATCGCAGAGCTTTTCTCCGGGTTAATAGACATACGCCAGTTCTCGCACCATCTATTGATGGCACAGAGGTGGGCTTGTACTTGTCGGTAACTGTAGCGCGCGTTCTTGTTAGTAGCGAAGATCATGAGATCGTCCGCATACCTACAGATGTGTGTGTTGGGGTGCGTCGGGAGATCGGCCATGTAAGCTGCAAAAAGTGCCGGTGACAGTACACTGCCCTCGGGGACTCCTGCGCCAATGGGCCTTTCTCTAGAAAATGATCCCTCCACCTTCACCCGGAAGCTACGTTCCTGTAGGAAACTAGCCACCAAGTAAATGTATGGAAGGGGGATTTCCTGCTGTATGAGCTTGTAGACAAGCCCCTCATGCCAAGTGGTAGAAAATGCCTTTTCCACGTCGAGCACCACTGCCACCGTTTTAGCCCTCTCCTGGTAAGCCAGGGAAGCTTTCTCGGCTACACGCAGTAGTTGCTCAGTCGTGGAATGACCAGAACGAAAACCAAACTGGTGTTCCGGTAGGAGACCTTTTTCCTCCAAAAGAGGTCCGAGGCGGGACAGGAACAGTTTCTCGAACACTTTCGAGACAACTGGTAGGAGGCTGATGGAACGGTAACTAGATGGAAAAACCGGATTCTTTCCCTGCTTCAAAACGCATACCACACGCGCCTGTTTCCAGACAGCTGGAAAGTGGCACATGCTGAGGCATGCGTTGTAAATGCGGGTCAAGTGCATCACGGCTCTATGGGGTAGGTGCTGGAGCATTTCCGCTGTTACACGGTCCTGCCCAGGGGCTTTACTAGGTTTTAGGTGCCGGATGGTGTTAGTTACCTCGCGAGGGGTAACTACCGGGATGTGGAACTCCTCGTGGCCCGCGGGTCGGAATTCTAGGAAGTCTTCTACCGCTTGTTCCACGAGGTCAGTATGGTCATCGTTCTGAGGATCTACCCTAGGCTGGAACTGAGTCTCCAGATAGTCTGCTAGTGCCTCTGCTTTTTCCCTCGGTTCAAAGACAAGTCTTCCCCGAGGGCTGTGCACTGAATGCTGGTGTGCAGATTTGTCTTTCCTCAAGGCTCGGACGATGCGCCACGGTTTCCTCTTTTGGAGGTTTACGCGACGCATTGTTTCGTCCCAAGCTGCTTGCCTATGTTTTCTTAGGAGTCGTCTCACCAGGGATTTGAACCTCTGGTGTATTACTCCTATCCTAGGATGTCGGAATCTCTGCCATAGCCGTCTGACAGCATTCTTTGCTTGAATGAGGCGTTTTAGTGGGACAGGGATAGATGTCGGGTTTGGTGCTTCGGTAGGAATGCGATGCGTGTGAGCACGCACCGCGTTTAGGACGGAGGTAGAAAACCCCGTGGCTGCCTCCTCGAGAGCCTCTATCGAGTCTATTCGAGGATTTGCTTCCACAGAGTTTTGAAGGGCTAGGACGGCTGCATCCCAGTCGACTTCATCCACCCAGTCCGGCACTCCCAGGGCAGTGAGATTAACGTCTGCATCCACCACAACAGGGTTGTGGTCGGAGTCCAGATCGTTAATCACAGAGAGGTCCAAGTGAAATGGTATGTTTTTGGTGACCATGAAATCGATGATGTCCGCGGCGCCGCGTGCCGGGTAGTAGGTTGGACCTCTCGGCCCGTGCGCGTGAAGGGCGGGGTTCCCGCTAATGAGACGGTACAATCCCCGGCCCTTAACGTTCTGGGTGCGGCTGTGCCAGCTTGGGTGTTTTGCGTTGAAGTCACCTGCAATGCAAACCCTGTGGTGTAGATTCAGAAGTGCCGTGATGTCCGCTTCATAGAAGTGACCATCCGGCGGGTCGTATACCGCCACAAGCACCAGATCGTTCCCGCCCAAGGATAGCCTTATGGCGGTTGCCTCCAGGTGTTGTAGCGGAGGAATGGTAACAGGAGTGTGGGTGAGATGGTTCTTTATGAAAATGGCAGTACCACCGCCCTGTCGGCCGACCCGATCAGACCGATGAGCGGCGTAACTTGGCAGGTTAAACTGTACACCAGCGTGCAAGTGCGTTTCACAGACCATCAGGATATCAATCCCATGGCTGTCCACGAACTCCAGCAGGCCAGGTCTCTGGTCTCTAACTCCATTTGCGTTCCAGAACGCAGCTCGAAATGAACGCACAGTTCTATGCGCCATTACGAGCTCGTGGAGTTAGAATAGAGGTCCTTAGCCGTTTGAAGCACCGTGAGATGCTTCTGCACAGCGGAAATCCCGGGGTTGTTGATGGTTTCCCTGCAGCGTCGTAGGATTGGGAGGGAACGCTGAACCAAGTCTGCGAACCAGGTCGCCAACTGTATGAACTCAGCCATGTCCTCAGATGCAAATGTGTCACCTACGGATAGTTGCGAGATGTGTGGCTCTGGTGCCTCAGAAGTGGCTGGGTCAGCACTGGTGGACTCAGCTGGTCGCTGGTTGGCTGACACAGCTGGAGCTTTTGGTGCTGGTGGAGAGGGGAGTTTCTCAACTTTTTTGTTGTGATTCTGCCCCTCAGCAGGTTTTTGTGTGGCTTTACCCACTGACTTCTTCTTCTTCTTCCCCTTCTTTTGGGGACGTTGCTCCTTTGGAGCACTGCTGGTTGTTGGAGCTGTCTCGCCGCTCGCAACCGTAGGTGTGGCGCTATCTGGGACCGGCTCAGCTACTGTGGCGGCGACCCGGCTTGTAGGGGTCACTTCCGCGGTCTCGGCCTGTGCGAGAGCACCTTCGTGTCTCGCCAGGGCCTTGGCGAAAGAGACCCCTGTTCTGACTTCAGTGTCAGCCTTGCCCTGTTTGCCTTGCATTATCGCAAGTCTCCTAGGGCACCCGCGATAGATCCCTATGTGGGATCCATTGCAGTTGGCGCACCTTCTTTCTTCTTTTGGTACCGGGCAAGCCTTTACCAGGTGCTTGCCCGCACAACGGAGACACTTGAGAGTCCTCTCACAGGCAAAGCTTGAGTGGTGTAAACCCAGGCATTTATAGCACTGGGCTGGCCCCTCCCTGCCGTGATAAGGCTCAATCGTGACCCGTGTATAGTACAGGCAAGTCACCTCGTCAATCTTAGGGGTTTCCTCCCCTTGTTTCTCTACGGTTACTAGGAATAGAGGTAGGGGTACCTTTGTGGGTTTCCCCTCTTTCACCTTTGTAGTGGTGAGTTGCACCACGGACCGCGGTTCGATTCCGTGTTCGTCCTTCAGGCCGGCACAGATATCCTGGGGGTCTGTCTCCGAATCGAGACCTCTAATTACCCTGCGGACCACGTGGGGTTGCTGTAGCGAATACGTGTGGAATTTTATTCCACTCGCTTTCAGCACTTCCTTTGCGGCCGCATGGTCTCCAGAGGAAGTGGTTCGGATGACAACACGCCCTGGGTGTCGTGCTGCCTGAAATACCGCCTTTAACTTTCCCCTGAGTTCCTTCATCACCTTGATGTGATTAGGGAAGGGGTCAGACACAATTGGCGGAATTTTTTCCGCCTTTTGTGCGGCTTGGTGCTGGGGGGACGCTGCAGGTCCCGATGAAGGAGCAGGTCGCTCTGGGCTCGAACCAGAGGACCTTTTCCTGCGGCTTTGTACCAGTACAAAGCCATCGTCGTCCGGCAGTGCTGGAGTTGGGTTGACAGGAGCTGGCGGTGTTATGGGGGCGACAGTCCCTTGATTAACAAGGCCCACGGCCTTTTTCACCTTCGGCCTACTCTTGGCCCTAGTAAGTGCCTTGGCTTTCGCCTTGGCGATGCTCACTCGGGGACCGGGTGAGGGGTTCGAGGTAGAGGGTTTCGGGGGTGTCAATACCATGTCAGGTCTTGCCTGCTTGCTGGTACTCGGTGTTTGGGTCAGAGTCGGTGCAGGTGCCATTCGGCTCCCCACAGAGGGCCAGACGCCTTGCGGCGCGCCTATTGGGGTTCCAGCGAACCCCGGGTCCAGACCTGAGTCCATACCCTTGGCTACAACCTTGTGGGGCTGCGGTCTCGTTGGTCTGTCAGTCGGTACCGAGTCTCCTCCGTCCGACATCTCTTCCTGGTTGGCCCGTGAAAGCGCTCGGCGAGCCTCCTTCACTAGACAGGCCAGTAGAGGGCCCAAGCCCGGTTCTGTGTTAGGACAGCTCCGGGAAAGCTGCCTCGGTGGATTCTCTTCTCTCTTCTTCAGTTTGGAGTGCCCTAAAATCTGCTTATCAGATCTCTTATAGGACACTCCCCGATGAACTAGCGGCGCCCGGCCTGGCTATTACACTGTATGTAGTTGGCGCGGTGCGTAGTGGCTGCTCCCTGGCGAGAGGTCACGCAGTTGGCTTCCCTTTTCTTCCAGTAGTCCAGCAGAGTGGTCGAGAGGTGTACACTAGGCGAGCTCCAATCACGAAGTGATGATCTGGCTCTGCGAAGGACCGTTATTTTTCCGCTCCTCCGCTCGTTACCCGCTCATTGGCCAGGGCAACGCAACCCCCTCTCATCTAACATTGTATATATAGGGGGAGCGGAAAAATAACGGTCATTGACACCGGGTTCCCCGCATGGCTTGCGGGCACCCCCGGTAACACAGGAGCTTCCCCATCAACAGCGTAAGCTGAACTCCTGACAGTCCTTCCAAGAGCAGTTTGGAAGTCCAAAACATTTCGCCAAATAACCATATTTGGACCACCCATCAGCAGTGCCCAACGGCAGTTGCATGCTGAAAATACCATCCGACGAGGAGCATAAAATATGCTACCTCCCAACAATCCTCAATCCTCATTCTTCACCAGTCATCCTATAACTTCCTAATCCCGTCATGCAGTGGTTAAGCCCTAAAAGGGCAGGTACACGGATGACACACCTCGGGCTGTTCTCAGCCTGCCATCTGGTAGTCTAGTCTATAACGGTCATTGAGAATACGCATTAAAACTGTTCTCGGTGGGCTAAAGCTGCCCACTGTATGGGTTTTTGAACACCAAAGCAAAAGATAAATAACCAATGTAAATACTGTAAAATATATCTCATGTTAATTTTAGCCTGTAAGCCGGGCCCCTTTGTACCGGCACCGGGCAAATGTCTTTTATAATAAATAAGTTGAAGTTGAACGGTCATTTCATTCTGACGAAGGCCATGGAGTTTAGAATGGCCGAAAGCTCAATATTTTCAAACCTCACACGGCTGATCGCCCGTGAAACCTTAATAAATAAACAATTGTATGGTTATTGACGCTCTTTCGTTTCACAGGTATAAACCAGTTAATATTCATTTGTAACTGAATAGCTGGTTATAACCAAATAATTGCTTTCACGTGTATCCTATGCTTCATAGTATTTCCACTGATGCAAGATTAGAAAGTTAAAATTGTTGCTATTAGCCTGTTAGGGTGGTATATAATTCTAGAGTTAACTAGTTACATTACTACAGCCATCAGTGTAAGTTTTTGGTCATAACATGTGTTTGTCAAGAGCAAAAAGGGAATACGACCATTATGTAATTTAATGTTTTAGCTATTTAAACACAATTTATTTGTAATAATTTCTAGAAAAAAGAAGCATTCTAGCTGCAATGAGTATCCTTTATTGAATCAGCAAACGTATCGTCTGACAGGTATTTCAATTGCATAAATGCCCTCTGCTAAGCCAATTTTTTTTTTAATTAACGCCCTCCAACGTAATGTCATATCGGACGGTCAATGAATGAAACGGGTGAAGTGATGCTCAAATGAGCCCGAGGTCCAACATTCTTTTCAGCATAAGGGAAAATCTCGAAAAAAAAAAAATATGATCTGGATAACTTACCCCAAAGAAGATTCGAACTCACAACCGCTGGGACGTGAGGCGGACACGCTACAGAGGCAGGCATCCTGTGGTTAAGGGGCAGAGCTATTTCTTCCTCGATCCTCTCTCAATTATTCAAAAACTGGTCGCTTGCCTGCTGCTTTGATCAGACCTTTGACCTCACACAATCCTTGCTCCCTCCACCTAGGAATGAGCAAAGGACGCATACGCGACTCTTTCTTTCGAAAGGTGACCCCAGTTTCTTTTGAGTGACTGTACATGTTTCACTGCGTTTTGGCGGTTTCCTCAAGCGGCCTTTGACTGCCAAGAGGTTTAGATATTCGGCACGGTGGAATAAGACAATGGGTAACTATTAGACAGTGGCAGTTCCGGGGTGATCGCATACTCGCAACTGCACACCCACTAATTTTTTTCCGTGTGTAAATGTGTATTTGCCTTTGTAGATGTGGATATGAGAAAGTCGAATGTCTAACTTTCTTCTATATGAACTTGCTCGTTTAATTTTTCCGCGCCCTCTTTACCAAATATCAGCGCATTCAGTAAAAAAGCAGAGACGCTGAGACACGTAAACCCGATTTTGCGACTGGCGAAGGTAGCTTTTAGGCGAATGGTACGCGGGGAGCGGTGCAAAGCTTGCATTTAAGAGTACGGTGAGTTAAGGCGGCATAATCAACAAGGCCAACACATGCGATTCTTACCGCGCAAGCGCACTACTTCTCGTACAAGTCCCTCCGTTTTCCTTGCTACGAGTATTTCCCTCCCGTTGTTTAGCAGAACCTACTAGGCAGCCAACCTCTACTAGGTGTTCTGTGCAGCCAACGTGACGGTTCTAAATATAATGTAGCCATCTTCTATATTAAAATGACAATTATATTAATGTAAGATTTAAAGCTTTCACGGCGCACGTTATTTATTAAAGCTTCACGGGCGATCAGCCGTGTGAGGTTTGGAAATATTGAGCTTTGGGCCATTCTAAACTCCATGGCCTTCGTCAGAATGAAATGACCGTTATTTTCCCGCTCCCCCTATATATACAATGTTAGATGAGAGGGGGTTGCGTTGCCCTGGCCAATGAGCGGGTGACGATTTGTGATTGGGCCTTTTTTTTTTTTTTTTACCGTGGAGGGGAAAAACCCGTTACAGGCGGAGGCCGACATGCTGAGGCCAACAGTGTGAGGGTCCCTGCGCCCTGAAGGGGGAGGGTTACTCACTAAAAAACCCCTCCACGTGTTAGTTCGTATAATGCTAAGGTTTCGTGCATCATCGTGCGTTAGTCGGGTCCCGCATAGCACCCCGGTTAGTACTTGAAAGCTTTAAGCTGGCATGTGTTCATGCGAGCGAGTCAATTGTTACTTTTTGGTAATGCCCATGAAACCTGGACATGACCAAGAGAGATAAATGCATTGTTAAATTTGTATTGATATTAGACGCAGTTACGCTTACTTATGATTAGGTTGCACAGGCATAGGCCTGTTAGTCAAGATGTAATTTGTGTGGTGCTTAATTCTAGGGTTGCACAGGTATTTATTTACCTGCCAGTCGTTATACTACCTGCTAATGTTAGTGTTAGCATACCTGAGGTTATTCGTGCAATGTTTCAGCTTATATCTAGTGTTTCACAGGTGTTTACCTGCCAGTCGTTATGATATTTGCTAATGTTAGAGTTAGTGTAACTGAAGTTGATCGTGCAATATTTGAGCTTATATCTAGCGATGCACAGGTGAAACCTGCAAGTCGTTGTGAGATAAGATAATGTTAGTGTTGGAGTGAAAAGATATTTTCGTGCAATAATTAGGCTTATGTCTAGTGTTGCACAGGTATGTACCTGCAAGTCGTTAGAATCACCTAATGGTCTGTGATTTTTACGCATGCTTGGATTAAATGTTATCATGCTAGATTTCTTCTTGTCTGCCCTAGGCAGGCATGTCTTGTATAAGCGTTTGTCCTGGTCTCGCCGTGTCGTCGGAGTGTCCTACTCCATCATACGGTGGCCCGCTTTCACCGCGCACGTAGGACACTGGTGGGAGGCCCTAGTTCTCCCGATCCGCCTCGGCATTGCCGAGGGCTTGTAGGGCTCTGTGGCAGGCTGCGGTCTGAAACAGGGAATAAGGAAGGTTTAGTTGTGAGGTGAGAGGGAACAGTCCTCTGTCAGAGTTTCGTTTAGTCGTGTAGTAGGTTGTTCAAGAATTCCTCTACTTCCGTGTTATTTGAGGTTAAATTTCTGTCGAAAAGCGCTAGCGGTCTAGCGTGTTTGTAAATTTCCATGGTATAGTTACCTAGGTTCGTTACTGAAGGGTTGTGATGTTTATGCAAGTGTTTATACGTATCGTGTGAGAGCTTTTTAATGAATTGCTCTATCGTGTGCATTTTTAATTCGTCGTGAAGTAAGTCCGCTGGTGCCGTGTAGGGCACTTTTGCTACCATTCGCAGTATTTTATTTTGTAGCCTTTGTAGGCGCATAATATGTGTTTTTGCGGCATATCCCCAAACCGGAGCAGCGTAAGTGAGTATAGGGCGGATAAGCGTCTTATATAATGTTAGTCCCATTTTGAGTTTTAGATGCGAGTTCATGTTTATAAGGGGATATAGTTTGCCTAATTGGGCGTTCGCTTTTCCCCTTATTTGGAATATATGCTGCTTCCATGTGAGTCCCTGGTCCATTTTAAGCCCTAACCAGGTGACTGTGTTTTTCCACTCAATGTTCTCTCCAAATATGGTGAGTGGTGGAAGCTGGTGTTTTCCTAGTCTATGGTTGACTCTTTTGGTAAATATGATGGCCTACGTTTTCTTGGCATTCACCTTAATTCTCCATTTGGTGAACCAATCCTGTAGCTCGTTAAGGGCGTTTTGTAGCCTCCTGTGTATGAACTCGACTTTCCCCGATTGCGCTACGATTGCCGTGTCATCTGCATAGATGAATAAGTTCGTGTTGGGTGTTTTCGGGATATCGTTCATTGTTATATTAAAGATAATCGGCCCCAATATACTTCCTTGTGGGACTCCCGCTTTTATAGGGCGGGGTGAAGAGAGGTGGTTGTTAACTTTGGACTGGAATGTCCGATTATGTAGATAGTTTGCGATGAGTTTAATTAGAGAGTCGTGTATATTTAGTGTTTTGAGCTTCTTGAGCAGGCCCGCGTGCCAAACTCTGTCGAACGCGCGTTCTACATCAAGTAGCAGTGCGCCTGTCGATTTTCGGAAGTTGAACCCATGCGTGATGTGTTCAGTGGCTCTCAGTAGTTGGAGGGTTGTGGAATGGCGAGCGCGGAATCCGAATTGTTCATTTATAGTTATGTTTTGTTTGATTAGTTGTGCATTTAGGCGTTTTAGTATTACTTTTTCAAGTAGTTTTCCCAGTATGCTTAGTAGACTAATTGGTCTGTAGCTCTGTGGGTTCGAGAGGTCTTTGCCCTTCTTGGGAAAGTGTACGACTATAGCTGACTTCCATCTGTCAGGGTAGTACCCTTTCTCTAGCACATAATTGAAGATTTTGGATAGTAGTTTGATGGCATCTTCGGGTAGGTTGGCTAAGGCTATCGCCGGGATGCTGTCTGGCCCAGGGGCCTTTCGTTTCGGTAAATGTTTAATGAGCCATTTGATTTCGCTGGGACATGTTTTTCTTATTTTATTGTGAGTTATTTGGTCTTTATATTCGCGCGTTTCTTCTTCGGTTTCGGCGGTGAATTGTGGGCAAGAGGGGGTGGTGTTTGGGGTTAATGTTTCTTGCAGTGCGTCCGCGAGTGCATTTGCTTTTTCTTTGTCGGTGGTCGCTATGTTTTGATTTGTATGGAGTGGAGGGATTTGCACTTTATCGCGTGTTAGGCAGCGAGCTACTTTCCACACTGAGTCTCGTTCATAATCGAGATTCTCCAGTGTGTTCTGCCATTGCCTCGAGACGTGATTTGCGATCCTTTCGCTTACTATGCTATTTAGGTGTTTAACGTACTCGAGGTGTGTTAAGTGCCGCGTTTTTTGCCATTTGCGTCTGGCTCTGTTCCTTTCGGCTGTTAGAGAGGTTATGTCTTGTGGGAGTTTAGATTGATGTTGCCTAGGCCGGCTCATAGGCACTGAGGCAGCTGTGGCTATTTTTATGGCCTTTTCCAATTGGATGACCGCTTCGTTGGTGCTTTCGTTAGTGTTTAATGGGACAGTGGGCAAGTTTTTGCTTACAGTGTCTGCAAATTTGTCCCAGTTCGCTCTGTTATAGTTTGGGCGTATAATTGGCGGGATTAGAGCTGCATTGCCCTCTAGTGTAATTATGAGGGGCAGATGGTCGGATGACAGCTCATTCATAACTTTGAGTTGTGTTCTGCGTGTTATGTTTTTGGACAGGGCTAGATCTAGCACGTCAGATCTGTGTGTCCTGCAATATGGAACGTAAGTATGTTCCTCTGGAGTATGGATTAAGAGGTCCGAGTTGTTTTCGAGGTGTAATAAAGCTCGTCCCTCTTTATTTGTCTCGTTGCATCCCCAAATTTGGTGTTTCGCATTGAGATCACCGGCAATTAGGGCCCTATTGTGCTGCTGCGTTAAGTCCGTTATATCGGATGTTATTAAAGTACCAGGGGGGGCATAGGCCGCCGTTATGAGCACTTTGTTGTTGTCGAGTGTAATTAGTACGCTGGTGGTTTCCAAGTTTTGGAGTTGCGCAGGGGGGGCCAGGTCGTGTTGTATATCGTGTTTAATAATGACCGCGGTGCCACCCCCGCGCCCGTCTCTGTCTGTTCGGTGTGTCGTGTATCCGGGGATGTTGAATCTATGGTTGTCTTTGAGGAGAGTTTCTGTGATAAGGGCTGTATGAATACTGTTACGGGAGAGGAATTCCTTGAACTCTGTCTTTTTGCGTCTAAGTCCCCTAGCGTTCCATGTCATGATGTTTAAATAGTTTTTATAGGCCATCTTGATACTTAGATGAATCCAGGTGTCACCAGCAGCTGGAAGAAGTCTCTATACGACGCTAGTATGGAGCGGACCTCCGACAATTCCGCTTCCATCAGCAACCCGAGGATGTGCCCTGCTGTCTCCCTCAGGTCGCCGTCTTCCATGCCGGTGCTAAGTACACGCCGGTACAGTTGCCTCTGGTGGTGTAGTCGTGGGTCTCGGGTCTCTCGGGGTCGTCTCTGTTGATCTGGCCGGTCCCTCCGTGCCATGCGCGGCACTCCACGGGGCTGGCGGGGCGTCCTGGAACATGACGGTTCCTCAGCGACCGTAGCTTGTGCCACAACCTCAGCCACACTTGGCACTGGTGGAGCCCGCTCGGGCAATACACCCCGCGCCCGGCTTCCAGCTCCCACGGCCGCGTGTCTACCAGTCCCCTGGAGGGTACGTGCCGCCGCCACATGGCGCTGGTATTCGGGGCAAGCCCGGTACCTGGCCCCGTGGCCCTGGCGCAGGCATAGCGCGCACGTTCTCAGGGGGGGCGGAACATCGCAGCCACGAGAATCGTGGTCACCGGTGCACTTGGAGCACACCCTAACCGCGGCCGAGCACCTCGCCTCTGTGTGCCTGAGCTGTTGGCACTTGCTACACTGGACCGGTATGACCGGTCGCCTGTACATCTCCACCTTCACTCGAAAGTGGAGTATACATTCGACCTGCCTTAGTCGGTCCAGGTCGTCCGCCGTCGCCAGGTCCACCAGATAGAACGGGAGAGGTGTTCTGGCCTGGTCGTAACGCCTAAGTTGCGTTACACGCAGCACTGAAAAGTGCGCGGCACGCAACTCAGCCTTAATGGCCTCCTCCGCCCCATCATAGTAGACGTGCTTTATCACGGCACGGAAGGATTGCTGCTCGTCCTGCTGCCTCGTGAGCTGAATGTTGAGTCCCTTCTGCCGCAGAAAGGCACACATGTGTGCATAGTCCACGGGGGACGACATGCGCACCAGGAAGTCCCGCGACAGCGGGGCCCTGGTCACTGTGTAGCCTTCATTGGCATATTGGGAGTCAAACTCTTGCAGGGTCTGAAACAGCGTGACGTGGTGTTTAGACACGTAGATTGGCGCTTGCATCCTGGGTGCTTGGAGGGGGGCAGTAGGGGCAGGAACCGCAACCGGGTCTGGTCTGGAGGAGGGGCCGGCTACGGGGCTTACGGAAGGGGCCAAGGGAGCAGGTTGCTGGTTTGACTGAGGTGGTGGTGTGGAGTGGTTAGAGCCAGGAGGGGAGACGAGAGGAGGCGGGGTAGGGGGCAGAGAGGGGACTGATACGGCGGAAGAGGAGCGGGATCTAGGGAGGGGGGTATTCAGGGCAGACGGATTCGGTGTGGGAGTCCGGCCGAGCTCAGGCGTCGCGGCTGGGCCGTTTACCGCCTGGGCTGCGGCTGGGGGGATCACTGACGGTGTCACTGGGTGGGAAGTAGGGATGGGGTTAGGTGGGGGAGATTCAGGGGCTGAGGGGCCACCAACGTCCAATTGTCGCTTAGTGACCCTTCCACGGGTCGTGCGCATCTCACCAGGAGATCGCTTCACTGAGGACTTCTTGGACTTGGTCATACTGGGATGGAGAGATGGAAGTTATAGAGTGGAGAACAGTAAATAAATAAACTATATGCCCTAACAATCCCTAACTTGACCTCGGAAGAGTTTCGGAAAAGAAGAAGAAGTAAAAGCCTAGAGGGGACCTAACGGGGAGCTTAAAAACTAAATAGTAAAGAGGAAAATAGTTCAGTAGAAGAGAAAGAGCAGTTAGTGGGCGCTAAAAAGCCCGAAGTACAGAGGTCCTGCCCTAAGGCGCCTAGATTCCAGTCAGGTGACTGTTGGCTACAGACTTGTACTTCTACCCAGCTAAGCTGTTGGTGTGCCTGCACAGGCGGGTTCTAGCTGGCGGGAACTGATGCTGCAATCGCCGGGCGTCTGGGAGCGTGAGTGGCGGCCTGCGCACTACGCTTGCTGAACTGGAAGATCTCTCGGAATCCCTTCTTCACGCTTTTAAGCAAGCTTGGAGGGCTCTTCAAAGCAGCTGCAGACGATCTCGAAGTTCCCGATCTTAAGAAAAGCCGTGATTGGGCCTGCTGTTTCGGGCTATGTTTGTCACCGGCCACAGTGTTTTCTTGAGGGTCAGTACTTGGACCAGAATCACTATAGTTGCTGTTGTGAATGTGGCTTTTTTGAAGAGCCCTACAAGCTTTGGTAAAGCGAGAAGCAGGGAATCCGAGCGAACTTCAGAAAACGCAGTGCGCAGACCGCCACTCGCGCTCTAAGTCGCCCGGGGATCACCGCTGCAACTCCCGCTTGCCGGCAGCTTCAACGACGCTACAAGACAGGTAATTATAACCAAGCAGGATAGACGAGGGATAGCACGACCGCAGCCAACAGTCTCTGACTGGTACCAAGGCGCCTTAACCGGTTCAGGTCCTCTGCTAGCCACGCTTTTTAGCACTCGCTAGCTGCCTCTTTCTCTCCATCTATCACTATTTTCCTCTTTTTCTATTAGTTTTTAAGCTCCCCGGTTAGGCCCCCCACTAGACTTTTACTCTCTTCTCTCTTCCTCTTCCTAGGTAAATCTTAAGCTAACTGCCCTTAAGGCACTTCACAAGAGCTAGACCAAGTTTAACCTACCTGCTATCTGTCTTTTTAAAGACCGAAGCAGGCGAAATAAATAAGACCGTCCCTCATTTAAACACTTAACTAAAATCTCACTTCACACTCATTCAGGGAACCCCAGGTAATCGGAGACATGGGTAAAGTAGGCAAAACTCTCACGCTCTCTCCCTCGTCTCTCTCCAAACCAAATAAGCCGATCAGAGCCACCACCCTTATCACCACCAAAACAAAAACACTCAAACACACCACCCCAACAACACCAAAAAGACCACACACACGCTCACATAAAAAGACTACACCACCACCACCACAAACAAACACACCAACCACTTCAGATACAAACATGCCAACACTAAACACAAACACTGACAACACAAGCACACCTAGCACAAGCACACAAAACACAGACACACCAAAACAAACCACAAACACAAACACACCAAGCACACCAAACACGCCCAGTACACCAAGCACACTGAACATCTCAAGCACATCAAATACACCAATCACAGACACGCCAAAAACAAACACACCTAACACTGACACAGGAGACAAGCCACAACAAACACTGGAAGATGACACAAACACAAACAACACAAAAACACCCACACATACACCAGACTCTGAAATCGTGCTTCCTACACCACCCCCTCCAGTACAATCACCCATCCAGGACACCTACGCTGACGTCACCACAAGGCCACCCACCCCCAAAACAAACAGCTACACGGAGTATAGGGCCAATCTCGCGCCTTTGTATCTCCACAAAAGCCAGGCAAATCACATACACACAATCACCAACAAATTTGACACAAAATACAAACCTACACACAAGTACACAATACACCGCGCAAATCGCTCCGGTGACTTAGCTCTAAAAATGTTCAGCCTGAGTGACTACCATAATATGGTGGAACACCTCAGGAATGAGGGCGCACAGTGTTATCTCCTCCAACACCCAGAAGCTAGAACAGTTAGGTTTGTGATAAAAGGTCTGTGCGCCCCGTTCACCGGAGAACACATTAAATCAGTACTGGCACAACAGAATTTTGAGGCCATTAGGGCAGTGCAAATGCACTCACTAGGCAGGAATAGACACCCCCTCCCAATGTTCCTAGTGGAAATGGAGGACACCCAGGAGAATAGGAAGATACTCGGCCTCAAATACTTGGCCCACTTTAGAGTCAGAGTTGAAGAGTACCACTCTGCTCCAGAGCCCAAGCAGTGCCGACGCTGCCAGCAGCTATGGCATTATTATAGAGAATGCCAGGCCCCCACACAAGTTTGCGCCAAATGTACAGGCCCCCACCCCTCCTACACTTGCAAAGTGCCCACAGAGGAACGCCTGTGCGCCCTCTGTGGCCAGAAAGGTCATGGAGCAACTTGGCGCGGTTGCCCCAAATACCTCTCTGCACTGGAACGCGCAAGGCCCAGGGCACAGCCAGGGAACCCCCAAACCAGGAATGAACAGACAAAATTACCCCAGGCTGGCCCGTCATCAGCAGAAGGGCAATGGTTTACTCAGGACCGCAGAGGCAGAACCCGCCCAGCCCCCGCCCCTTCTGCAGCAGTGACCAAGCAGGTCGCTCCTGCCCAAGTCACGGCACCCACAAAGCGACACTCCCCAACACAACACAAACACAACACACAACAAACCACAACGACACACAAACCCGCTCCCACACAAACAACCACACACAAGGCAACACACACAAAGGGACCAAGCTTTTTGGTCCCAAAGTCGCAAACCCCTCGCGATGCATTCGAAAATGGCCTTGCACTAGCCGACTTCCTCTTAAAGTTGGGCTACCCTAAACTGGAATTAGGCTGGAACTCGTTCCTCCAGCACGCAAAGTGGCTCCTGGAGCAAATAAACACCAACAGCGACCCACTTTTCCTCTTTGACCATGTCACGCATTTCCTGGGAATTCTCGCACAGTTCACTTGTTATGAGTAACACACCCACCGTAAATATCATATACTGGAATTGCAATAACCTCAAAAGGAAGCGCAAGGAGTTTACGGAATTCCTCCACAGGAATTCAATCCAAATAGCGCTAATTAACGAAACCCACCTGGGACCTGTAGATCGCTTCTCAGTCCCAGGATACTCAGTATACCGAACAGATAGAAATAGGAGAGGCGGAGGGACAGCCGTAGTTATTCAAAATTCAGTACAACACCACCAGGCGTTTGTCCCCCAACTAAACCGAATAGAAGCTACCGCGGTTAGTGTAAAGCTTCTTAATACCGAAGTTACATTCATTGCGGCATATAATCCACCCTGCGATATTGACACGGATGACATCGATACACTATTGCGTATGGCCCAAAAAGTAGTAATAGCAGGGGACTTGAACGCGAAACATTTCCTCTGGAATTGCGTAGCTGCAAACAAGGCAGGCAATAAACTACTAGCATACATCAACAGACACAACATACTTCTAACAGGCCCTGAAGAGCCGACATTCATACCAAGAGTACATACACACAGACCAGATATACTAGACATTGCTCTCCTCGAGGGCATTACACACAACACAAACACACACGTAATTAACGAATTAAACTCAGATCACCTCCCAGTGTTACTAGAAATTGAAGCCCCAATCACTTTTAAATCGGAACCTCCAAGACCCAATTACAGACAAGCAGACTAGGAGTCCTTCGAAAACACACTACAAAACATTATACACGATCACACAATCGAGACACATGAAAAACAAGACGAAGCTATTGAGCATATCGTAGAATCAATTAAGCTCGCTACCGAACAACACATCCCAATCAGATACCCTATAACTTCTACACAAAGATTTCCACGCGACACTAGACAAGCCATTCAGGACAGAAATCGCGCGAGGCGTAAATGGCAAAAATCGCGTAACTTAATAGACCGTAATGCGTACACAGAACTAAGCATTCAAGCAAGCGAACGAATACGAGAATACACAACAAATCAGTGGCACGATGTGTTAAGTAACATCAACCCACAAAACAATACAATCTGGAAAATAGCCAGAAACCTAACGCGTACGTACACACATGTCCCTCCCCTCCACACGCCTAACGGAATAGCGGACACTCCCCGAGCCAAAGCTGAAGCATTTGCAGACACCCTAGAGGCGACATTTGAACCGAATGCCTTTCCGTCAGACCAAGCATTTGTGGACGAAACGGAAGCAATGGTCGTGAATATCGGTAGAACACCAACGCATAATAAGACGCGAAAAACGAATGCGGGTGAGATCAAATGGATCATTAAACACCTGCCCTCTAGGAAGGCCCCAGGGCCAGACCAAATTCCAAATATAGTACTAAAACATCTGCCAGCCAAAGCACTGAAGCTACTGGCAGATATATTTAACTATACAATTGAAAAAGGCAGATTCCCTCCACAGTGGAAAGAGGCCAAAATTCTCATGTTCCCTAAACCGAGAAAGAGCCAATCACAGCCTGAAAACTATAGGCCAATCAGCCTCCTCAGCACTATGAGCAAGGTTTTAGAGAAAATAATACTCAAAAGACCTACGAACCACATAATAAAAAATAACCTAGTAATTAACGAACAATTCGGATTCCGGGCACAACACTCGACAACACTACAACTATTGCGAATGACGGAATCCATCACGCGAGGATTCAACGAAAACCGATCCACAGGGGCCATCTTCTTGGATATTGAACGGGCCTTCGATCGCGTGTGGCACGCTGGTCTACTCAGAAAGCTCATATCACTGGAATTCGCGGACTCTATGATAGCCATAATAAAGGACTATCTATCTCACCGAACGTTCCGCACGGCAGTCGAAACAGAGACATCAACGCGACGGCCAATCAGGGCAGGGGTCCCACAAGGAAGTTTATTGGGGCCCACCCTCTTTAATATTTACATAAATGATTTACCAGAGACGATAAGAGTAGACCGATATCTATATGCGGATGACACAGCGCTTGTCACACAATCAACCATGCCGAGGATTATACGCACCAGGCTACAAAATGCTCTAAATGATTTAGAGCCATGGCTCACGAAATGGCGCATTAAGGTAAATACCAGAAAAAGCCAGGCAATTGTATTCACCAAGCGAATTAAGCACCGTCATGGTAAACACGGCCTTCAGCCATTAACGCTTGGACAAGAGCCAATCCAATGGAACAGCAAAACCATCACCTACTTAGGGGTAACAATGGACCAGGGCCTTACGTGGAAACAGCACGTAGACACAGTAAGAGCCAAAGCCAATGCACAACTCAATAAGCTATACCCAATAATCAACACAAACAGTACTCTAAAGTTAGAGATGGGCACTACACTTTATAAAACACTAATCCGGCCCATCCTAACATACGCTGCGCCCGTATGGGGACATGCAGCAAAAACACACATAAAGAGACTGCAAACGATGCAGAATAGAGTACTCCGAATAATCGCGAGACTACCCGAAGTAGCTCCAACGCTCCAATTACACGAGGAGCTAAAAGTACATTCCATTGAACAGTTCATAAAAAGGCTCACCTGTAACTTACTTGACAAGAAAAACAAAAACCACAACGAACTAATTCAAAACCTAGGAAATTATGATATAACGCACGACAAACATGCAAGGCCACTATCTCTATTCCAGAGAACTATTGGTCTCGGGGAGCCAGATGTTGACATGCAACAATATCTGGACAACCTAGTTAACTACCCCGATGTTATCCATATGTGAACTGTGCATCACTCTCACTCTCTCTCTCTCTCTCTCTCTCTCTCTCTCTCTCTCTCTCTCTCTCACACACACACACACACACACACACATTCATACCTACAGTTTCTCTTCAGATAACCCTCAAGTCCTTATTTATAAGGCGGACCCAGGGGGATGAGGGCCCCCTCGGGAGTGGCACTGGCTCGCACCTGCATTTCAGGCAGACTGCCCGCCAAGTGTGCACTCCAGACGAACAGGCGATACAACGGACATGCACTCACCCAATTGACGATGCCGGATGGTATATCAACAACCTTAATTATGAATTGCAAACGACGCCATACGGCGGAACGTAACAATTATAATTACACTAGTTTGACGACGCCACAAGCGCACAAATTACCACTAACCTAAGGGACTAATTGTACGCACTTCCTTTGTTCTTAGTGTATGTACATGTATATTTAGATTGTTTCAGGGATCCAGCATGCAGGGTATCGACACGCTCCCAGACTTCTGAGGCGCACGAACAGACGCGGCGAATTCACGCCAAGATTCATAGCACCCTGATTCCTGACAGCAATCACAAATGACTCCTACCAAACCATCCATGACTCCGCTAGGGGGCAAGCTGGGCTTCGGTCAAGCTCGTCTCCAAGCTCCTAACCTTCTCCGTCTGGTTACGCTATGCGAACCAGCTCTATCTTCACCACTGAATGCGCGGGTGCTACAGGCGGTACCGCAGCAGGCTTTCACCTTCCTAATCCGGTGGATGGGGTTTTTTAGTGGGTATGGCCATCTTCAATGGCGACTCCCACAGTACCATGGGGTCTCGAAACAAGATTTTTCCCCTCCACCTAAAAAAAAAAAAAAAAAAAAAAAAGTGAATGTGTTTCATGGCTATTGTCCAGGCAGGGCTTAGCTGAAGACCGCGGTCCCTGTTGTAATTGTTTGGATGTAGTTTGATTTGAATGGCTTCCTTAATGACTCTGTCCCAGTATTTATCCGTATGCTCCAGAACTTTGATGTCTTCAAAGTTTATTTTGTGGACATACTCTATACAATGCTCGGCCACTGCTGACTTATCTGGTTGTAGGAGCCTGATATTGCGTTGATGTTCTTTACATCTTTCTTCTATTGTGCGTCCTGTTTGGCCTACATACACTTTACCACATTCGCAAGGAATCCTGTAAACTCCTGGGACCTTGAGTCGAAGTGGTTCTTTTACCGGTCTAAGGTATTCTTGGATCTTCTTTGGAGGTGTGAAGAAGGCCTTGATGTTATACCTAGCGAGTATGCGGGAGATCTTGTTTGAGACGGAACCGTAGAATGGTATGTAGGCTTTGTTCGGCCAGCTATCCATCCTTTGAGTGAGGCGTTGGGGGTTGTTTCGATTGTTTTCAACCTTCTTGCGTGCCTTTTTGATGTCGTTATCACTGTATCCGTTTTTCAGCAATGTGTCTCGTAGGTATTTAAGTTCCTGCTTAATGTGGTCTTCATCCGCAATATCGAAAGCTCGGTGAAACAAGGTGGTGATAACTGTCTTCTTTTGAGTAGGATGGTGGTGACTGGAGGCGTCCAAGTAGCGGTTGGTGTGTGTTGGTTTCCTGTATACCGTGTGACCTAGGCTGCCGTCCGGCTTCTTGTAGACCAGAACATCTAGGAAGGGGAGTGAGCCATCGATCTCAACTTCCATGTTAAACTTGATGTTCGCATGTAGGTTGTTGAGGTGGTCTAAGAAGGTGGAAAGTTTTCCTTTTCCATGTGGCCAGATAACAAAGGTATCATCCACGTATCTGAAGAAAGCCTTTGGTTTGTCTGAGGTGGTATCCAGGGCAGTATGTTCAAAGCTCTCCATGAAAAAGTTGGCAATAGCAGGTGACAACGGTGAACCCATGGCTACCCCATCCGTCTGTTCGAAGAACTGGCCATTGTAATTGAAGTATGTGGAAGTGAGCGTGTGTCTGAAAAGCTGGGTGATGTCTTCCGGAAACCGTTCAGATAGGAGCTGTAGTGAGTCCTCTAGCGGCACTCTAGTGAACAAGGATTCCACATCAAAGCTCACCAAAATATCATCCGGGTCCACTTTCAGCGCTGAAATTTTCTGTATAAAGTGACTGGAATTTGCAATATGGTGTTGACAGTCACCCACCAGCGGATTCAGTAGCGTAGTAAGATGTTTGGCAAGCAGGTAAGTAGGTGAGCCTATGGCATTCACAATGGGTCGAAGGGGTACTTCAGGCTTGTGAATCTTTGGCAATCCGTAGAGTCTAGGTGGAGCTGCTGCGTGTGGAATGATGTTTTTCTGTACTGCAGTGGTTAGGCTGGAGTTTTTTATGAGACTTGTAGTTGTTCTGGTGATCTTGGTCGTCGGATCCTTATCCAGTTCCTTGAAAGAGGGATCTTCAAGTAGTTTCGTAATTTTCTGGTGATAATCCATGGTGTCCATGATGACCGTGGCATTGCCCTTATCAGCAGGAAGCACAGTTAGAGTTGCGTCTTGTCGCAGTGCTTTCAGCGCTCTAAATTCAGCAGATGAGATATTGGCCCTGGGTTTCTTGGCTCTTGCTAATGTAAGGCTGACTTCGGTGCGTATTTCTTCAGCTACGTCTGCCGGAAGACTAATTAGTGCCTGCTCAGTGCCACTGATGAAATCCTTGGTTGGTATGGATCTGGGTGCCGGGGCGAAATTGAGTCCTCTCGCCAAAACTGAAGTAGTTGTGTGGTCTAATGGTCGTTCCGTTAGATTAATCACCAGCCTAGACGGGTCTAACTGAGCGTGTTGTTGTTGCGTGCAGTGAAATTTATTGAACTTCTTAACATGGCGGTCAGTGGTTTTCTTCTGGTGTCGCCAGTACTGCGCGGATAAAGATAGGTCGATCCATTCACAGTCCAAACTCCGAAGCGAGGAAAACAGTTGGAGATGCAGTGTTAGAAGTTCTCTAGAGATGCGGTCCAGAAGGCAGTAGGTGTTGTGTATAACGGTCATTTCATTCTGATGAAGGCCATGGAGTTTAGAATGGCCGAAAGCTCAATATTTCCAAACCTCACACGGCTGATCGCCCGTGAAACTTTAATAAATTATATTAATGTAGGATTTGAAGCTTTCACGGCGAACGTTAGTGATAAGAGCTTCACGGGTGATCAGCCGTGTTAAACTTATAAAGGTCGAGCTTTCGGCCATTATACTCTCCATGGCCATCTTCAGGACTAAAATGATCATTTTAGTCCTGAAGATGGCCATGGAGAGTATAATGGCCGAAAGCTCGACCTTTATAAGTTTAACACGGCTGATCACCCGTGAAGCTCTTATCACTAATTATATTAATGTTATAAACACAATTACATCTAGTCTTATTAAGCGATTATAAATGCATATAATTACTCTTCATGTCGTAATTTACTAAGGCCAATACTTCAGTTTGGAATAGTTATTTTGTTACAGTGTTTATTACTGTTTGTTATGTTTGTGTTCTGGCAGCAAGTTGCATGCAGTTGTGTCTGCACATTGCGGGAAGTTTGAATCTGTGAAAGTGTGGAAATGAACAACATGGCGAAACTGGAGCAGATAATCTTTCGGGTTTATTCTTAGAAGAGAAGCTGTTTTCCGTGCTTATTGTTTGCGAGTGCGAGAAAAGGCATCTGGACAAATAATAGTTCTTGTGATATTGGTCATTTAAAACAAAAAATAGCAAAACATAAGAGCATATCAATTAAAATTAGAATTGTGTGGTATGTGTCAGAGAAAGAAAGGGAGTAAAGGTGGAGAGGATGTAATATACTGCACACCCACTGCAACAAGTCACGAGCCGCCACTGCTATTACAGCATTGTTATCATTATATAGTTTTCAATACATAGTTATTTTAATTCTTAATTTGTTATTGAAATATTTCTAAAACTTCAAAAGAGAAAAGGAAAAATGGGGATTCTCTCAGGACGGGCAAGTTTTTCCCACTACGGGCGCTGCCCGACCTAGCGTTCCTCTAGCTACAGTCCTGATTGGTTGGTTAATTATACGGGAATACATATATTGATCGGCAATATCTCCAGTGAAGAGAGGAAAAAAATCGATTCCTCGTTGAAAGCCGTTATATTAAAAGATCAGTGTCATCCTTTCTAAACCACTCACACAAACCCAGAGAAAGAATCTTCATTGCTTCTATCAACGGCAAAAGGGCAGATGTTAAGCGGCGGAGAGCATTGTTGATTCAAATAGTTTGACCGACAACAGTGTGTGATCCTGCTTTGGTGTTGACATCGGAATCATGGGCGTCGCGAAGGGGGGGGGAGGCCCGCGGGCCCCCCTTGGAAATTAACGAACATAATGTGCTGACTATGAAACTATTATTTTAATTTTTAGGTAAAGAACAATTTGTATTTAGCACAAATTAACACGGTTATCAGCAACAAATACTATAACTTTTGACAACAAAATAATGAATTAATATTATCTGATAGCATAATTCCAACATGTGGCCCCCCCTGGAGAAAAGTCTGCTGAGTTCATGTAAAGGATATTGCTTCAAACTGGTGCATCGATGTGAAGCAAGTAAAGATTACTGCTTCAAGTGAGGGAAATCCTCCCATCTGCCCCGTTAATTCGAACCCTGCTGTCGTGTAATAGTTTCGGAGTTGCACTACATTCTTCCAGAATACACAGCGCTTATAACAGGATCTCAGGAAAATTCAAGATACACATTTTTTCATGTTAACAGCTCTAAAATACAATTTAATTGAAATCGTTGAACTCGTTTTCGTGATAATAAACTGTTCCCAACATGTGCAGTTTTAGGTTGGTAGACTCAGTAACGCTCTTTGCCTTACATCCTTAGAGGATGCCTGCTATTTCTGGAAAATTTTGTTTTGAACTACCTACGCTGCTCACAGATCTACACGCGGACCTTTTCATTGGCGTCGCGAACGGGGGGCAAGGGAGGGCCGCGGCCCCCCCCCCCTTGGATATTGATGAATTTAATGTTGAGTCAATGACCGATTATTTATTAGACTAGTGTTTTAATTTTCATATAAAGAGCGATCTTTTATCTAGCACAAATTAATATGGTTATCTGCAACAAATACTATAACTTTTGACAACAGAATAATGAATTAATGTTGTTTGATCGCGAACTTCCAACATGTGGCCCCTCCCTGAAAAAAAAGTCTAGCGACGCTCATGGACCTTTTTTCTAAAATTACCCCATTGGATTCGGGGGATCCTAAGACGTACGTATGTATCCACAAAATCCCTACATGGAATAGTTGGAGTGAATGCTATACTAATCTATCTATGGTTCCGAGTAGATGCAGTAAAAAAGAGTCCAACACTACTGCCGAACTACATAAACATATCGTTTGGACGAAAAATTCACAATCGTGGAAACATGCCTAACCTAGCTCATCTACCACATATTCCATACTTATATTTGGGTATTTTAACTCAAGGATTTCTTAATAATGCTATTTTTTGACAAACATATAAAATATTGACTAAAGAATTTCATTTTTTCTAGATGGCACAACTTTTAAAAAATGGTAAATAACCATCTGGGAAACCCTTTTAAAATGCTCATATTAAAAGTTTACAAATGCTGTGGGATTTGAAGCTTTCATGGCGATGGTTATTAATAAGAGCTTCTCTGGTTACCAGCCATATGATGTTGATAAAGCTGTTCAAGCTTTCAACCATCTTCCAGAAGTGATGCGTTTCCCCTGCTGGGCAGTGTTATGTTCTCCGGGCGGAGAGCTGAACACAGTGTGGACAAAGATTCTCAAACTCTGTGGTCTGCACTCTCTAACTGCACTCTAACTACTTTGCGTATGTTGGCAGCAATCCTGGACGTTGTGGGAGCACGTGCCGGGGGGCCTCTTCCCGCTTCCCGCGCAATCGCTCTTCCTAGAGCTGTCTGCTGATGACGTCACACGGGAGTCACGTATTACGGATATTCACACGTGCAGCTTACATTTTACGGTATAATTCCAATCCCATGGTAGTATCTAAGTGTCTCTACTCTACTTTTCTTGTTTTCTGACATGAAATGTCAACGCAGGCGTTTTAATTGAACAACACGCTTTCAACACGCCTTTTTCACTTTCTTTAGGATTTAGGTTATAATTGCAACGTAGCCCTTATTAAAAGGCCTTATTATAATGTAATAAACGAAAACAGAATGTGATACTGACATTCTTTCCCTATTAAGACAATATTTTATTGACTGAGCTGTTCTTCTAAGAATAGCTGTGTGGCCACACTTTTACAACAATACGAAAATGCAGCGCAGAGGAAAATGAAATAAATAACACAATTACCACAGCTATCATTTTTGAAAATAGCAATATATTTGACACGAAGAGAGAGAGAGAGAGAGAGAGAGAGAGAGAGAGAGGGGGGGTGGGGGAGAAGGTTTGTCTATCGCTTTCACCTATGAATCCTTTATAATGTGTAATGAAAGTTTATCTCTGTTACCATGAATATATAGAAGGATAAGCCTTGGTAAGAATACTTTGCGCAAGAGTGAGCAAAGAAAATCATTTGTGTATAGCACATCAGATTTTTATCATTGAAATATATGCTGTGCATATTTTAATACATTAAACAACTATAAATCAATTATTTATTTATGCCAACAAACTTACTGTTGGTGTTTTTAAACACACAAGCCGTGTGTGGGCAAAGTTTAAGAGGTAGAACTGGAACTAGAGAAAATCTGATTTGAGGTTGTAAAACAATGTGATTAATTGCAAATTACGTTTATTTGTGAAATATCATCAAAGTATTGTATAATTGCAAGGTAATTCCAGCAAGAACGCCGGCAGACTTTTTTCCAGGGGAGGGCCAAATGTTGGAATTTTGCAATCAAGATAACATTAATTCATTATTTTGTTGGCAAAAGTTATAGTATTTGTTGCGTATAACCGTATTAATTTGTGCTCATTAAAATTGTTCTTTACATTAAAATTAAAATAATAGTTTGAGAGTCAGCCCATTAAGTTCACTAATTCCCAGGGGGGGGGGGGCGCGGTCCCCCTTTCCCCCTCTTCGCGACGCCCATGTCTTCAAGGTGAATAATGAGAACCATAATGATAATAGTAATAACAGTAACGATGATATAATAATAATAATAATAATAATAATAATAATAATAATAATAATAATAATAATAATAATAATAATAATAATAATAATAATAATAATAATAATAATAATAATAATAATAATAATAATAATAATCATCATCATAAGAAGAAGAAGAAGAAGAAGAAGAAGAAGAAGAAGAACAGTAATAGTAATAATGATGATAATAATAAATAAATAACAACTAGACTACCTTAATTCTGGAGCCTATGATCCTCACGACATCTTGCTGCTATAGCGCATGCGCGGACGCGAGTATGCACCTAATGGAGAGATTGAAATCCGCTAGATTGGCAAGGTTTTAAACCAAGTGTTAGATTTTTTCAATAAATAGGTTCCTGTTCTTATACTCAACACATGCCTGACTTTCGATCTGTATTTCTTTCATGAATTGGATTTAACAAGTGAATATGTGCATCTTTGTATTTTTCCTGTCAAAAAATTGGGTAGTATGTATATTTGAACAGCCAAATTGTTAGGTTGGTACTGTTTGTATAAAAAAAAGAGAGTGTGAGACTTTGTTAAAATGGCTGATTCGTGTACCATGTTTGTCGTTGTAAAATAAAGAGGAGAAAAAGAAAATTTGGTAAATTTTTCTTGTATTCTCAACATTTGGTGACCCCGACGTGATCTCACAATATAAAGAAGAGGTAAGAGTAGAATAATTGTTAATTACCTGTGATAAGTGAAACATGGAGAAGCTTCTAGCAAGACGCAAGCCGCTGAGATCATCATTTACAAAATGCTATAATTTGCTGATGAATCTTCTAACGGATCAAGCCAACGAGAATGAAGTAAGAACAAAATTTACGACGTTAGAAAGAATATCTGGGGAATTATCCGTATACGACGAAGAAATTGTTTCCAAACTGTTGGATCCAGACGACAAAACTGACGATGATTATGAAGCTGAGTATACGGTTGTAGAACAGTATAAAGAGAAAATGGACAGCGCTAGAGTGGAAGTAGAAATATATCTTAGTAAATTATCGGCAAACATGGAACGAAATATGTCAACGTGTTCATCTCCAACATCAAGTAAAAAGTTAAGGCTACCCAAGATAGAACTTAAGAAATACGGAGGTGAAGTAAAGGATTGGTTAGGCTTCTGGAGTCAATTTAAACGTATACACGAAGATCGAGACATAGAAAATGAAGATAAATTTCAATACCTAATCCAGGCGACTTTAGAAGGCACAAGAGCTAGAGAAATAGTCGACAGTTTTCCGCCTACTTCTGAAAATTATCCCAAGGTGATATCTTGTTTGCGAGATAGGTTTGGTCGCGAGGGTCTTCTGATCAAATTTTACGTCAGAGAACTGTTGAGGTTAGTTGTAGACAATGCCACTAACAAACAAAATAAACGTGATATTGTTCGTTTATATGACCAGTTGGAATCGCATTTGAGATCACTAGAATCTATAGGAATGACATCAGACAAATATGCTGCTATGTTATTTCCTTTAGTGGAATCCTGTATCCCTGAAGATATGTTAAGAGTGTGGCTTAGGGATCCAGTATCAAACGAAGCCGCAGAAGATGAGCAAAGAATCGTATATAGTAAGAAGCTGAAACGGTTGTTATCCTTCCTGAAAAATGAAGTAGAAGGGGAAGAGCGAATTAGCTTGGCTAGAACTGGATATCACATTCATAAACATATTAACAAGGAGGAGAGAAAAAGATCCAAGAAGCAAGAACCTGTAGTTACAGCAAGTGAGTTATTTTCGGGAGAGGTCAAAACAAAACAAAGATTGAATTGTATTTTCTGTGAAAAGCCACATGAGTCCAAGGATTGCTTCCAAGCACAAAGAATGTCATTTGAGAAGAAATTAGATAAGCTAAAGGTTTCAAGGAGATGCTTCATTTGCTTCAAGACAGGGCATCGTGCAAAGGAATGCAAAGCCAATGTAAGGTGTTTAATTTGCAGTAAGAAACATTGGCCTGTAATTTGTCCAGATCTGCAAAAAAAAAAAAAAAAAAAAAAAAAAACAAAGAGAACTCGAAAACAAGTGAGATCAAAGAACACTACACAGACAAGAAGGAAAGTTCTATTTTAGCAAGTCACTGCCAGAAAGGAAAGGTTTTACTGCAAACGTTACTGGTCAAGCTTAAAGGTAACAAACGCACAAAAATTGTGAGAGCAATTATCGATTGTGGTTCCCAGAGATCTTATATACTAACCAATACTGCCACAGAGATGGGATATAAATCAGAGGGATCTGAGAAGCTTGCACATAATTTGTTTGGTGGAAGTACTTCAAAGAAAATAAAACACAATTGTTACAACATACAATTGAAGAGCCTTAAAGATGATTATTATTGTAATGTTGGAGTGTTGGATCAGCCAGTCATTTGCGGTAAAATAACCAGAATCAGTAAGTTAAGCCCACATCTCAAAGTGTTGGCAGAAAAGAATATTGTGCTCACCGATGTTGGAGACAATGAACCACCGATAGAGCTGCTGTTAGGTGCTGATGTTGCTGGAATGTTGTACTCAGGAAAAATGGTTAGTTTGTCACCTACTTTAATGGCAGTACACACGTTTCTTGGCTGGGTGTTGATGGGAAGAACTGCTGGAATACCAAGTGACGGTAATCAAATTGCCATGACGACGACTTTACTGACACATGTACCTAGCATTTCAGATCTATGGAAACTTGATGTTTTAGGGATTTCTGACCCTGTTGAAAGTAAAACCAAAAGTCAAGAAGAAGCTATTGTTCTCAGTCATTTTCAAAAGAGGTTGAAGAGGAACGATGATGGTCGCTATCAAGTGAAATTACCCTGGAAAGATAATCGAGTGGACTTGCCAGACAACAAGTGTGTTGCAGAAAAAAGACTAATTTCTACAGCGTCAAAATTGATTAATTTAGCCAAGTTTGAAGACTATGATGCAGTGTTACAGAACTGGAAGCGAGAGGGTATAATAGAAGAAGTTCCTGAGTCAGAGATTGAACGTAGTGATTGTCACTATCTACCTCACCGAGCTGTCTTCAAAGACAGTCCAACTACGCCTGTTAGACCTGTGTTCGATGCTTCTTGTAAGTCAAAGGGATCTGTGTCTCTGAATGACTGTTTAACTAATGATCCTAATTTCCTGGAATCAATACCTTCTCTGTTGATCAAATTTCGTGAAAGGTACATAGGAGTTGTAGCAGATATAAAGCAAGCCTTCCTACAGATTTCTATTGAGGAAGAAGATAGAGATTATTTACGTTTCCTATGGTGGCGTAGTTACGCTGAAAAGAAAATGGTAGTGTTTAAACATTGTAGAGTAGTTTTTGGAGTAAAGTGCAGCCCTTTTCTTCTTGAAGCTGTGATTAATCATCATCTAACAGTGCAACATACTTCACCAGCACATTCTGTAGCAGAGAAACTCAAGAATTCATTTTATGTAGACAATTGTGTGACGTCTGTAGATGACAACGAAGAATTGTACTGTTTCATAGAAGAAGCAGCAAAATTGATGGAAAATGCAAGATTTGAGTTGAGGAACTGGGAATATACTAAGATGATGGAAACCTGTTCTAAGCATGCTTCTGTTCTTGGTTTGAAATGAGATAAACAAAATGATGTTCTGTTTTGTGATACTCGTGATGCCAACATGTCATCTGAGAGATTAACGAGGAGGATATTACTTTCAATTACACAGCGGGTGTTTGATCCTATTGGATTCAGTTGCCCAGTTTCTTTGTTTCCTAAGATTTTATTGCAAGAAAGTTGGAGAAATAATGTCAGCTGGGACGCAGAAGTTCCTGAAGAAACTGGGAGGAGATTTAAGAAATGGCTAGAAGAGCTACCTCGATTGAGTGAAGTGAAAATTCCAAGATATATTTCGCTTCGGAAGGCCAAGACATATGATCTAGATACATTTTGTGACGCTTCAGGTTTAGCTTATGCAGCTGCAGTTTTTTTGAGATGCCAGGATGATGAGATCGTCTCCGTGCAATTAATCCAAGGAAAGGCAAGAGTTGCACCTCTTAAAGGTTTAACGATACCCAGACTTGAACTTTTGGCATGTTGTATTGGAGCACGGTTGGCTGCATCTATAAAGAGGGCTTTAAGTTTGGGACTTAACAAAGAGTACTATTGGACTGACTCTACAACAGCGTTGTGTTGGATACAGAGAGAAGAATGATGGGGTACGTTTGTGAATAATAGGGTAAAGGAAATCCGTACTCTTACAAGAAGTGAAGCTTGGAATCATATTCCAGGACGAGATAACCCAGCAGATTTACCATCTCGTGGATGTTCAGTGAAGAAATTATTAGAATCCAGATGGTGGGAAGGGCCCGAGTGGCTAAAGAAAGGAGAAGACAATTGGCCTAAATCAGAGAGTCCAGTGAATGAAACGGAAGTAAACATAGAAAGAAAGTGCAGTGTAGTAACAGCACTAGTTGATGTTTCTTAAGGAGATCCTTGGTATTGTATATACTTCTCAAAGTATAGCAAGATTTTGAGAATGGTTGCATGGATATTAAGATTTATCAACAATGCACGGAAGAAATCCTCAAGAACCAATGGAGAACTAACAATTGAGGAACTGAAAAGGGCAGAGAAGCTTTTAGTCAAAGATATTCAGCGAGAGGTTTTCGCTTGTGAACGAATCTCAGATTTGAAAACCTTGAACGTTCAGGAAGATGAGGAGGGAATTCTAAGAGTGAAAACAAAGTTGTCTGAGCATGCAGATGAGAAAGATTTTTTATATCCTATGTTGCTCCCAAGTAAGCACAAGTTAGTTGAACTCATTATTCAAGAGGAGCACATTTCAATGAGTCATGCAGGAGTTGCTACCTTGCTGATAAAACTGAGAAGAAGATTCTGGTTACTAAAAGGGAGAAGAGCTATCAAGAGAGTAATCTCAAGATGCATTCCATGTAAACGACAAGAAGCCAAGGGAATTCAAAGGGCTCCTATGCCACTCCCAGAAGATAGGGTGAGGGATGCTGCTGTATTCGAGATATCGGGAGTCGATTTGGCAGGGCCTCTATTGCTGAAGGATGGCAGGAAGAGTTGGATAGTCCTATTTACCTGCGCTGTTTATCGAGCCATTCATTTAGAACTCTTAACATCTCTGTCTACAAGAGAGTTTCGACTTGCACTAAGAAGGTTTATATCCCGCAGAGGACGACCTAAAGCAATATATAGTGACAATGGAACAAATTTTGTGGGTATGAACAACCTTCTGAATGACATTAACTGGAAGGAGATTGAATGTGAGGCTGCTGACGTAAGAATTCAGTAGAAATTCAATCCTCCCACTGCTGCTTGGTGGGGAGGATGGTGGGAGCGGTTGATTCAAGTGGTGAAGCGACTGCTGAGAAGAATTCTTGGACGTGCTGCTCTCTATTATGAAGAACTGTTGACGATGGTGTACGAATGTGAAGCAGTAGTCAATTCTAGACCACTGACATACGTGTCAGAAGATCCTAGATACTTACAACCTTTAACCCCAGCAATGTTCCTGCAAGAAACTACCATGGTGGGAGTTCCAGATCTAGATCACCTGGATAAGGTGGACCTTAATAAGAGGATACATTATCTACAGAGACTTAGAGAAGACTT
Source organism: Tenodera sinensis (assembly GCA_030765045.1). Taxonomy (NCBI): domain Eukaryota; kingdom Metazoa; phylum Arthropoda; class Insecta; order Mantodea; family Mantidae; genus Tenodera; species Tenodera sinensis. Next base: position 198,793,996 of record CM060964.1, on the reverse strand, counting down.
GAAAAACAGATTCCGCGCAGAATATTTAAGTCAGTTGCTGCAACCACCTGGAAAGGTTCAAGACCCAGTCAGGGTTGGGGATATTGTTCTAGTACAGAATGAAAAGAGAGGAAGAATCTTCTGGCCCTTGGCTGAGGTGATGGAAATATATCCTGGAAAGGATGGTAAGGCCAGTGTTATTCGAATTAAGAGTGCTGCTGGAGAACTCATCAGACCTGTACAACGTATTTTCCCATTGGAATTGAATACATCTGCTGAGGACTTAAGAAGTAAGATGGAAACTCAAAAACGCCAAATATTCACCTTCAGATCACTCGACTAAGGCTACTGTAACAAGGCGAGGAAGAATAGTTCGTCCACCACTTAGACTGAGAGACTGAGAAAAATTGTGAATTATTTGTTTGATTATATGTTTTGATTAGTCGTGTTAACTCCCAATCAAAAGGCGGGAATGTTAGGTTGGTATTGTTTGTATAAAAAAAAAAAAGAGAGTGTGAGACTTTGTTAAAATGGCTGATTCGTGTACCATGTTTGTCCTTGTAAAATAAAGAGGAGAGAAAGAAAATTTGGTAAATTTTTCTTGTATTCTCAACACAAATATTGGACATTAATCAAAGGAAATACAATAGTTTGCCACACGATCTTGCATACGATTGTGTTCTTGCACACAGAGTTGAGAATGTGTATATGCTTATGTGTATGTGAAACGGCCCCGTGCCGTTCACGTGCAGCCCATATTAGGTAAGCACACCTAGGTTAGTGTGAGTATATGAACAGGATGATAGGGACCTGTGTTAGAGACTCTATGTACTCCTACCATCAATAACCAGATATGTGTAAACAATGTCTCAACGTTTTCTCCACTTTTACAAATTGATGCAGGTGTAATTGCTTGGTCAAAATATATTTACTGAAGTTGAGTAAACATTACTTGTATAATTTAGAAGCCTAAATACAGTAGTATCGCAACGATTATTTTTATACACTAATTAATTTTGCAAGGTTTATAGCTGATGCTTAATGATACCGGCTTTGATTTGTAACTGTTAAGTTCCATCACATATCTGTCTCCACTTCGTCTTCGGCAACAGGACCTACGTCGTCTTCTTCTTGTGCAACTTCTACGCCTCCTTCTCGAACAACTTCTCCTTCCCCTTCTTCTCGAACAACTTCTCCTCCTCCTCCTTCTTCTTGAACAACTCCTCCTCCTTCTTCTTGAACAACTTCTCCTTCTCCTTCTTCTTGAACAACTCCTCCTCCTTCTTGAACAACTTCTCCTTCGTGAACAACTTCTCCTCCGGCACCACGATCTTCTTCTCCGACAAACGGAACCGATAACTTTTATAGAGCCCCGATCTTTTAATGCCTTTAGAAACTTTTCCCTTTGGTTTTCATCCATAGTAAACAATTTCTCTTCGTTCGTGTCAGTTGGACAGCTCATAAGAGTTCTCGACACATCATCGAACGCTCTTAACATACACTGCTTTTTATGAATAGTTCTGTTTTTAACCCTTGTTCTGCTTTCGGGTGCTGCGGGCTTCCCCATTTTCGTAGTGAAGAATTTAGATTTTCCTTGCGAATTAGATTACTGGAAGAATTTTGCTTTTCCTTGAAAACCACATTTTGATGTTGAAATTCTATGGCAACGTGTATTTCAGTTGAAAGCGAGTGAAACATACCGAAAACAAAAGTCCCACCGTGCCAATGTACAAAAGCTAAAGTACCTACTATATTTATATTCCTATATAGTTAAATGAGTAATTCTTACGATTTCGATCAAATTTTGTGTTCAGACAGGGTTTTGCTTATTAAGTTTATCTATATAGGCATCATTCCTGAAAAAAAACGCAATTTTACGAGTAACAGTCACAATTACTCTAAACCTTATTTTGGCCATAATTTCTCTTTTAATGGGCCAGTTTCAACAAGATAATCAAGTGTTTCTATCGCATTTACTTTTTCCTTTCTCTGTCACGTATGCATAGTAAAGTTAGTATGGTATCTATTGCATTCCTAGCGTGTCTGCCTCACGTTCAAGAGGTCGCGAGTTCGAATCTCGCTTAGGGTAAGTTATCCGGGTAAGGTTTTTTTCCGAGGTTTTCCCTACCCTGAGAAGACGAATGTCGGGTAACTTAAAGCTCCATGGACCTCGGGCTCATTTGAGCATCATTTCACCCGTTTCATTTCATTCATTCGTCCGATATGACACAATGTTGGAGGACGTTAATTTAAAAAAAAAAAAATTGCATTCCATCCAAAAATTTATATCGAGATTTCACCGGAAATACATGTTTTGAGACTCCATGAATAAAAAAAGCAGCTGTTTTAGAAAAGTGTCTGTCTGTGAACAGCATAACTCCACCCAGACTAATCCAGGACCCTCTAGAAGGTCCAGACTATTCTTTACATAGAAAGTTTTAGTTTTTTCAAAAATGGCTCTGACGATTTTGATTAAAATCAAATGACAGTAGACCATAGTACATTGAGAAAATGCAGTCAGTTGCTCCCAGATTTTCAGCTATCTTTACATTAAATAAGTTAGGTTGATATACTGTTTTTATAATCGCCTAAAATACTGTATTCGGTGATATAAAATATTATTACTAAAACGTTATACATGGAATTATACAAATTTAAATATACGATCTCAATGGGACAACATAACCTAACATTTACCTACATGTCAAATGAATATCGATATCAGTACAAAGAATAACAACGCACATACGACACAACATACATAGTTTGATTGCTTATTTAATGATTTATAACACTGCAATCCCCTCCACTTAAAGCTTAACTTGCAAGATACAATAATAACATGAACGTCGGCAGACTTTTTTCCGGGGGGGGGGGGGCAAATGTTAGAATTTTGCAATCAGATAATATTAATTCATTATTTTGTTGCCAAAAGTTATAGTATTTGTTGCGGATAACCGTATAAATTTGCGCTAAACGGAAATTGTTCTTTACATAAAAATTAAAATAATAGTTTAATAGTCAGCACATTAAGTTCATTAATTTCCAAGGGGGGGGGGGCGCGGCCCTCCCTTGCCCCCCCCCCCCCTTCGCGACGCCCATGCCTAGCTGTACAATGAAGGCTCGTATTATTTTACATCAACATATAGGAGGTACAAGTGAAGACTGCCGTACTTTTTGTTACACATTTTAGACGTTACTTGAAGAAGTTTTTGTCAGTAATACTAACTAAAGGAATACTAGGTGGAAATTCGTTTAGTCTCCATAAGAATAATACGATTGGAATCCTCATGGCGCGAAGGGGGCGTGTCTGCTCCTATGGCTACACGTGGGCTACACCACAGAACACCTAGTAGGGTTACACTGTGGTTAATAAAGCCTACAGTGCCATCTGGTGTCCAAACGGTAGAGCTTAGCACTGGCAGGCAGTGTTGCCAACCCGTGGGATTTGTCCCATATTGTGGGACATTTTGAGAAATATTTTTCAAGAAGGGACAAAGGGACTTTTTGCTAAAATTGAGATAAATATGGGACTTTTAATACATGTTATATTGGTTTACTTTAGAAAAACTGTAACGGATGTAAATCTTTACGCTATTGCAAGACAGGATATAAGAGAAAACTGCATTGAAAAGAACGCCTTTGATTTTCTTCCAGTTGAGAAATACATATACACTGATATCGTTTATTTAGAGCTAACAATAACAAACATTGGACAGCTAATGCTGTGCTGTTATTTCTTGTGTAAGCAAAGATAAGACAGGTGCTTCTAGTAGCACACTGATATCTTATTGCCTATATTGTTCTGGCATATACATATTTTACTGCGTATAATGATATGATGCAACGAACGTGGCGAAGTCATTGGCCTTACCTTGTCTTCAGTGTCGCTCGAAAGTTCTTTCCCGTCGGTTGTCGTTTCATGTGTACGAATCTTGATTCTGTTAAATAATAATTGTTTCTGAGTGGTTCGTTTAGTATAATTCAAGAATGTCAGATTGCGATCCTTCGAGTGCAAAGAAGTCGAAATCCGGGTGCAGTGAATTAGATCTGGAAAAACATACTAAAACTTTCCAAGACTCTTGGCTTCAAATTGACAGTTTCAAAGAGTGGTTAGAGCGCGTTGAATGTGACAACAGAAAGGCGAGGTGTAAAGCGTGTAACGTGATTGTTAATTGCGGTAAAAGCGAACTCGAAAAACATGCTTCTCGGGTTAAACATATTAAAAATGTTAAAACTGTGCAAAGTAACAAGACTGTTCTTGATTGTTTTTCGAAAAAGAGTGATGAAAGCATACACGCGGAAAAGGTGAAGACAGCTGAAATAAGATTAGCAACTTTTTCGCGGAACATAATGTTGCGTTTTCAACAGTGGACCATCTTGTTCCGGTGTTAAAAGATGTTTTCCCTGACTCCAAAATTGCTTCAGAGGTGACTTTAGGTCGTACAAAGTGTACCAATATAGTGAAAAATGTTGTTGCAAAGGTGGAAACTGATAAAATGGTTCAGTTACTAAAATACATTAAATTTTCTATCCTGGTGGACGAAAGTACGGACATATCGGATAGTAAACATATGTGTGTTTTAGTCAAATATGTGTCACCAATTGACGGGCTTGTCAAAACACAACTTCTGCAATTGATCCCTTTGGATGCCAAGGACTGTTCAGCAAAAAAACTATTCACAGCTCTGGAGAGCATGTTGAAAGAGAAGGACATTCCAACATAATGGTGGGAAGCCATAATTCCGTCATAACAAGACTTAGAAATGTTGTGCCAAATCTGATTGTTATCAATTGTATATGCCATTCATCTGCTTTAGTTGCAAGCAAGGCATGTGAGACACTTCCTAGATCCTGTGAAGACTTAATAAGGTCCGTGGCAAGCTACATATCTGGTAGTGCAAAGCGCTGCGCTATTTTACAAGAATTTCAAGAATTTTTTGGAGTCAAACGTAAATAAGTGCTTAAATTATCGGGTACACGATGGCTTGCTTTACATGCATGTGTTGTTCGTCTGCTGGAAAACTGGGATGTATTTTTGCACTACTTCCAGTTAGCAACTGTTGAAGATAGATTATAATCTGCAGAAATGATTCTTCGCGAATTAGAACATTCGTATACTAAAGCTTACATGTTCTTTCTGAAGTATGTTTTGGTTTACTTCAACAGTTTTAACGCCCTTTTTCAATCGAGAAAAATATTAATTCACAAGCTTTCAGAAGATTCTTTGCGTCTGTTTCAAAACATTGGCCAGAACTTTCTAAAACCAGGCGTCCTCACAGAAATGCACAAGATTAATACACTTCAACCATGCCATTATCTCCCATTAGAAACAGTGTACCTTGGTCCGGAATGTAAACAGCTATTGCAAACTCTTCCTAGAGAATGTGAAAAGGAAATTCATCAACTGAAACTTAAATGTCTTGATTTCTGAATGGAGAAGTCTTCCACTTGTGCCTGAGGATAAGAAGAAGGAACTTTCAAATATGGACTTGGACTGTATGTGGAGTGAAATCTCAAAGTTGAACGATTTCCAAGATCATTAGCAAACTTGCTAAACTGGTTCTTTCACTTCCACATTCTAATGCAGAGGCCGAAAGAATATTTTCTATCGTAAGTGATGTAAAAACCAGAAAACGGAACAAAATTGGAAGTGATAATTTAAACTCTGTATGTGTTGTGAGATCTTCATTTCAAGAAAATAGTATAGACTGCACAACTTTTAAAGTGGAACAAAAGCATCTCAATCTTCACAATAAAAAAAAAAACTTCTATTGACTGAAAGTTTAAGTGTGTTTGGAGAGTAATACTTCTAAAAGGGAAAGCTGTATCTACTGATAGGAGGAGCACTTCAATAACGTAAGTCCTGATTTTGCATTATATGTATCTAACCTAGTATTGCAAGGACGCTAGGAAACATTGTAGATGTGCACTCAATCGCTCTGCATGTGCTTTTGTTTCCCTCCATAGTTTAAAGCTATGGAAACATGTTTGTCTTAACGTGGGACACTTTATGCAGAAAAGGGACATTTTGAGTACTCGCATGGGACTTTTGAGCTTCAGAGGTTGGCATCACTGCTGGCAGGTGTCTACTGTCGGCTACGAAGGCAAATGTCAGGAAGTTTTAAACCGAAATGTAGAAGGTGATATGTGACTGAGATACTCATGTGAAAAGCGCAGCATTTTCAAACTTAAAAATGTCAACCATTGCGCCACCCACCAAACCCCCTAGAGGGGTAAAACATGCTAAAGAAACGGTAATGTTGAACTCCTATATTCACTTTGGTTAAGGTTATAGACCTAGCAAAACTTAATTTTGTGCTACAACTGCTCAAATGAACAATCACCAGCTAGCAAAACCTGTCACATATATGCTCTGAAGGGGAATACTGATGGATTTTTGCAGCTTTGCTAATATTTTCATCGGTTAAAGTTCATAGAGATGTGTATTACTTTATTCCTCATAAGATTGAGTTCAAAAACGTTCTTTTCCTCCTACACTAAACTAATACCATTTTTACGTATCATTTTCCACACACACTAAATTATGTATCTTTGAAGTATGTTTAGGAATCGCTCTTAAAAATATAGTTTCTCAAATTTGCCACTTTTTGGTAATGGAATCGCTCTTAAAAAATATAGTTTCTCAAATTTGCCACTTTTTGGTAATGATGGAAGTTATCATTCCTATTTTTTTTTTTTTTTTTTTTGCCATTTCTAAAGTGTCTCAAATTGGGCCAGCTTACTAAAGAATGTGTAATTAATTTTTTGTTGGTCCTAAATGGTGTGGGGTATCAGGATATTGATGTGGATAAGCTCAATAAAAACTGCATCCATTGCACTATGTTTCATTCGTTTTCTCGAGGGCCGATTTTGTAAGCATTTACGGGGTATTAATTTGTTGAACATGCTATAACAAAAGATAGACAAACTCTTAACTGAATCTATGATGTGCCATTTGGAATAAAAATAGCAACAAGAAGTTAGTTTGCTGTTTTATGTATAATTGACCACTGTACCTGTACCTGTGTCTGTGTCAACTTGGAAAAGTGGAGAAGGGCTTGAGGTATGGTGTTATAAATACCTTGTTATTGATGGCAGGAGTACATGTTGCCTCTGTTAACACAAGACCCTGTCATCCTATTCATGTTCATAAAATGAGAATGTTCATATGCATCATACTAGAAACAGTAATATACATGTAACCTCAAACAAAACTACAATGTGTGAAAATGGTGTAAAGTACGCTAGTACAATGGTTTGTAATTCCCTTCCTAATACAGTTAAAAATAAAGATATTTATGAAGTGTTGAAGCATAGAACAAAGGCTTTCTTGTAGTGACGCTGCTTCTACATGGTACAGGAATATGAGCAATTTAATAAATATTGATATGCATAAGATTATCTTGTATTGTCTTTCATTTTCATTGTGATATTCCGCTCTTATATTTATGAACTTAGGTTGGAGATGTTTGTTATTTAACTTTATGCAATATATTGTATAATTTAGTTATTGACGTATCCTACTTCAAGATACACAGTACAGAATTGATTTAAAGGATTAAATAAATAAATGAACACTAACATAGCCATCATAGACTAATATGGGCTAAATGTTAGAAACTATATATAATCCAAACTAAAATAAAAGCATTCTTCTTTATGTGCGAGATGTGATAGTCCATAAAAACTTAAAGAATAATTTCTAAGAGCAATTGTAGCCATTCCTAAGTACAAATTTTACAGCATTTGTTTTCTTATTTATTTGTTGGTTCATTTGGTCCTATTATGAGCAGGGTTCAGGGACAATGAATACAGCATAAAGTTTTGGAACATTTATGTATACTAATAGTATACCTACCACCAATAATACTCTTTTTTCCCTCTATCTTGCATCATGCAAAGGAAAAAAATGGAAATTTGTAAGCCACCACTATTTTAAGGGTAAACTTCACAACATGCATTACAATAGTGTAAATTATCATCATATGCAATCTATGATGGTAGTGAATATTTACATGTTGACGAGAAAAAAATTATATAAATTTAAAAAATTTCTCTGTAATATTTGTGGGGTGAGTATATAATCATGATTTCCAATCTTTCTTGAAGATTTTATGTTGACTAGGGTTGCCTAACACGGGAGGTTATACGTATTTATTGCAGAATAGTAGCATCATTTTTGGTACAGTTTTAAGCAGTTTGCTAGTCTATACAAATCTTCTGCATCCCTCGTTCTGTGGTCATACACAGCAGGATTTTGTTGATAAGTTAGTAAGATAGGTGAATAGACATATGTATTCACCAGCAAGAGTAAGAATTTTTTGGGTTTTAAATAATGGCCTACAGGAATGATGGAGCCCAATGCCACAAATAATATGTATATCCCTTTTTTGTAATATAAACACTTGCTTGCTGTGTGTTGAATTACCCCAGAAGATAATTCTGTATCTCAACTGGATAAGAGTAGGCAAAATGTGCTGTACATAAGATATTTTAGTTAAGCAGAATCTTTAAATTTTTTAATGCAAAGCAAGCAGAACTAATTTTTGGTAGCATTAGTTTTGTTTTCCCCAACTGAGCTCATCATCTTCTTCGAGCTCAAGATATTTTCTATCAGATACTTTATTTATAGTGTAATTGTTGTATCCTATTGTTAATTCATATATTTGCTTATGCTTTGTTTGACTTGAATAAAGCTTGTTTTATCATAATTTAATGATAGCTTATTTGCCTTAAACCAAATCTTGAGCTGTTCAAATGTTTTATTGGCACAATCTCTTAATTGCTGATGTGACTTTTCAGGTATAAGAACACTAGTGTAATCTGCAAAGAGACGAGCTATTGACTCTTTGCTAAGATTATATGGCAGGTTAAGTATAAATATAAAAAGCAGCAATGACTTAAGTATAGAATCTTGCGGGACACCTTTAGTGATGATAGCTGGTTCAGAGTCAAAACCATTTATCCTGGTTTAAAAGAGTGTAGCTTGATTATGTCATACTATGTTGTTTGAAGGAGTATAGTGATTTGCATTCATTTTTGTAAATACACTGTATACCAGCATTAAGTCAAGTTTAGTGGCATATCCCTGGCTTTCTGTTTGAATTTTATAGATATGTCATTTTTAAGTTTACAATTTGCCTGGGAAAACAGTTGTTTAAGCACAGGGTGTCGGGGCCCAGGATTTGATTCCATTATAGAACTGGCAATAAACCCCAAGGTTTATTTAAACGTTATAGTTTGCAAACAGACACATCTACATAATTGCCTGAGAAGGACATCTGACATTACACTTTACTCAGCTGTTTGCTGCATTAACAGCCTTATCTCTTTGTTTCTTTAATTTAAAAAAATTAATACAAGCATATAAGCACAAATATACAAGTCTTACTACGCCCCATGCAACCTGTGGCCTCGGTGCTCGTGGCCAACTGCTGCTGTCATAGAACAGTGTGGATTAAACCATACAACATTTTAAAAACTACTTTTAAAGGCTTTACTTACCAATCTTATCAATGGAGATTTTGAAACTGGCCACCATCGTTGTCCATACATTTTGGCGCCTCTTTAGGAAACTATCCATCACTTGCCATAGTTTGCGTTGAGATATGCTGGCAATTTCCTGGTGGATATTTTGTTTTAATTCTTCCAGGATGTGTGGGTATGTCTTGTACACTTTATGCTTCCCCAGAGATAGAAATCGCAGATCACCTGGAAATCTTTCTGCAGATCGCACTTTCACTTGGCAAGTTGACTGGGTTAACACATACAAACCATAAATAAATCCACGCTGTGCAGTAGAAAACAAATGGTGAGCCATAATACACTTTGTGACCAAGTACAGGACAAAATAATAAAGCACATTCTGATAACTCAACCACATGATACCACGTCACCTCTATGCTGCACTTCCAGGGCAAAGAAAAACAAGTCAACTGTGTGACCTGTGTACATCAGCTGCTGTTATCATTATTATTTATTTATGCCAACAAACTTACTGTTGGTGTTTTTAAACACACAAGCTGGTTTGAGAATTCAGTGACATTCTGGAAGGTTGTCACAGTAGCTTAATGGTTAGAGCACCTGCCTAGTAAGTGCAGGGTCTGTGGTTCAAATCCTGGCTGTGGCATTGAATTTTTAAGTTCCAGTTCTACCTCTCATGCTGTTATCATGTTTCTGCTTGCACAGTGGAAAAGCACTGCATAGTGGTTGTCATGTTTTTGTATCTCTCTGTATAATAATATAACACTTTTGGTAATTTAAGTGCATTTTTAATACATACAACACACGTTTTACTTAAAACATTTTTCAAGAGTTAATTGCTCCTTCATCAGTTACAAGTAGACTGCTGGTGTTGATCCACTTTGTTGCTGTTATGTTTCTCAGTGGTAAAACTTCCAAATTTGGGAAAAACAAAAGACTGAATATACAACTTTGAAAACCCACTAGAAGACATCTTATTGATAAAGCTCATCCAGCCCCACCAGAGAGAAATGCAGTGACCACCAGGAACAACACTGATACTTGACTTGGAACTGATAATGGAAGTAATTAAACAAGCTTTTAGTAATTAAACATGTGTTATCAAAAATTGACTCAAATTAACAAATTATTGTACATCATAAAAATCCACCATATACTGGGTGGAAGGGAAGTCATTACATTAATTTAAACTAATGGTAGATCTCGGTATTTGGAACACATTTTGTATCTCACGCTTTTGTCTCTAACCATTTCCTACGGAGATATTTGTGTTTTGTCGAAAACAATCTGGGAACCTGCACATTGTGTGGGTGGTCACTTTCCCCAGCTCAGTACAGTCGCCGCAATGGAAATCTTTACAAGGTAATAAACAACAAATACCGACTTTACATGGTTTTATTTTTAACTTCTGCGTACAATTAGTACTTGGTCATATTTCCCTTAACTTTTATCACTTTCAGGAGTCTCCTAGGCATTGAGTCTGCTAGATATTCAAAATATTTTTTGTCCATTTCCACCCACAACTTCAACACTTCCTGTAGCTCCTTAATACTTAAATGGTTGCAGCTCTTCTATTTTATTTTTCATTTGATTCCAAGCATTTTCTATTGGATTTAGGTCAGGAGAGTTACATTCAAGTACAGGTATATTATCTTTCAGGAACTTCTGAACCATCTTTGTCCTATGTGCAAGGACACCATCATGCATGAAGTACTGACACTGGTGAATCGGCCAAAATGTGAACAAATGCTGTTGTAACACTTCTAAATAGTTACTTCCCTTCATTGTGATATTCTTTGGGAGAAAGTACAAGCCACCTCTACCATAATTGCCACTAAAAGCACCCCATACCATCACACTTTCTGGATGGTTTTGACAGTAAACTTTGTATCATATCGTGACACATTTTTTGGCCTCCTCACCATTTTGGACTTTCCTCTGACCAGTTTGAAAGTGCTTTCATCAGAAAACATTACTTTACACCAGTCCTCTGATGTCCAGTGCTGATATGTCTTGCAAAAATTTATCCTTTTCTTCTTCATAGCTTCAGTCAGAAGAGGCTTCTTGGCTGCACACCGACTTGGTAAACCTATGTCTTTTTGAAGTCGATGCTGAATGGTCCTTATTGTAACATTGTTGAGAAGGTCTGGGTGTTTCTTCTTTAACCCTGCCGCTGTAATCCATGGATCAGCCATCAGTTCTTGTTGAAGTCTTACTTTTACCACCTGAGCCGATTTTTTCTCTTGGTGTGTTGCCAGGTGGAAAAGATGCTGCTGCTGTTTTTAGGTCATAAATAGCTTGTCTTGAAACCTTTAGATCGGCAGCTACACGAATCACAGAGGTACCTACTTCCAATAGAGTTAAAGCACGAGTCTTCTCCTCAGAAGTGAGCTTCTTGCATCCCATTATTTGTATTATAATGAGAAATACACAACTTTAAAAATGGCACTCAGGTTAAAAATTTAATAACGACGGAAAACTAGAAACAGAACACTTTGTACAAATACCAGAGACTGACTGAGACCTGGCCTGCTAATAGAAGCAAGCTGCTACTGTGCACTCAAGAATCACGTGATTTACAGCTCCGCCCGCCGCTTTGTATAGTGGCAGGAGAAGAACAAACTGAGCACATTGTCTACGTAAAGATTTTCCTTGCACTAACAATGTAAAGATTTCAATTGCGGCGACTGTACATGAACAGTGTAATGGTGCTTCTTGAAAATAAACTCATACCCTACCTTGTCCTTCCGTGTTTACTGTGCAGTGTAGCCCAATCACAAGCGTTAGCTCCCAATGAAAGCAAAAGTGCCTGAGGTGTTTACATTCACAAACTAGGTCGATTCCTTGACTAACCTCAACGCAATGTTGTCGACTTATCTAACGTCTGAGAGAGCAGCTCAGAGTATCCCTTCATGTCTTTTAAGTGATTAATTATTTTGTAACCCTGTGTGATGTCCCATAATTGCTGCTGAAGCTCTGTCAGAAATAAGTTACTCTCATACAAGTAAGAAACTATTATCTTCGTACATTCTTGTGAAATTACGCATCCAATTGAGATAAAAAACTACTTATTTTTTCGAAATTGGCTGATCAAAGAACATGCTGGTAGACTTTATTGTTTGAATTGCTTCTATGAAGCACATATTAGAAGGAATGTAATGACTTCCGTTCCACCTTGTGTAATAAAAATGTAAGTCTTAACTTACTGTGCATTTATTATACTTAATACTATTGAATTTATTATTATTATTAGTTAATACTGCCCAATTTTATCCCTACACCATTTAGACTTACATTGGATACCATAAAGAACCTAAAATAAACAAAACAAATTAATAAAAACACCGGGAAACACTATGCAAAAGCAGCATTGAACAACCATAAATACCACAGGAAGAAAAGTTAGTAGAGAAAGCTGTGTGAATGTAAGACATTGCATTTCTATGTTAATCATATGGAAAGCTGTGTGAATTCTTTGTGGAAGAGGCAGTAGAGAGAAGTGTGATTGTGTTTCATAAAAGAAAGGTGTGTAGAGAAAATGACATGAATGTAATATGTTGCATTTCTATTTCAATCATAAATAATTGTATAAATTATAAGTTGAAGGAGAGTAGAGAAAGAAATGTGATCATGTTTCGTTAAAGAAAAGTGAGTAGAGAAAACCATGTGAATGTAATATATGGCATTTGTATTTCAGTCATAGGAAGTTGTACGCATTTTATGTTGAAGGGCGAATAGGGAAGCATATGTTAATTTAATACGTAAAAGAAAAGTAATTAAAAAGAAACATGCAAATGTGTCATATAGTAAAATGGACAACACACAAACCTTCTCCATGAAAAAATAATATGTGTACTGAATTTCAGGGTGATCGGTCAAATGGTTTAGGAGTGCATAGAAGACAGGCATCCGAAGTGGTAATTCCAATACAGATTTACTGATTTCAACTTTTTTTTTATTTTTTGGCTATTCCTTTGGGTTTTCCTAATGTCCATTGTTTTAAACAATCCCAGTAATGAGACAAACAAAGCAAAAAGTAATTATTCAAATCAGTCAAGTCATTTTTGAGTTTGTGCGAGACTTAACCCACGGCAATTGATTTTTATGCATATAGATATGTGATTAGAACCTTTAGCTTACTCACAACTACTTTGTAGCAGAGGACTACCTGATAAGATTATATTCTATCAGGTGGTTCCAAGTACTGCCAACTACTCTTTGTATTTTGTATATTTTAAAAGATGATAATTTTTTAAAGCGGAAACCATTACTGAAAGCACATGTTTGGGTGCTATGACATCTCTAAGCTTGTGCAGATTGTTTTCATAAACTATTAGTTAAGCAACTCATAAGCTCTTTGCATAAGGTGGAAGGATTTAACCACCTGATAATTCTTTCCGCACATGAATAACATCACACTTAAGGGATTGCACCACATGGGTATGTGAGAAATCTGCACTGCCAATGTAGGCTCTGTAGAGGGTTGACAATTCTAACCCTTTTTGCAATTTAATGTAAACTGTTGTTGGGTTGGTGAATAGTTCCCAACAAAATGTGGGACACACAGCCATCACCATATCTAAGCATTGTCAAATTTTAATACTACACATTGCCCAAACCATACTTTTCCAGGCTTTTGAAAAATAATCACTTTACCATCACACACAACATATGTACCTATAAAGCATTTTCTGTATTGTTTTCAATCATTCTGTATGTGCACTCTCTCTCTCTCTCTCTCTCTCTCTCTCTCTCTCTCTCTCTCTCTCTCTCTCTCTCTCTGTGTGTGTGTGTGTGCAGGAGGATTAACACTTATTCAAAGTGTCCACATTCTGTAAAGTCAGGGAAATTTACCCCAATAATGGATTTGCAGGAAATTTTTTGTGCTTTTAATGTGTTTCAATCCAGGTTATTGTAGCATTTTTCAGACTTTTTTTTAGGATATGCAGTAACCTTAGATATATAACTAAACTAAAATTCTCAGAGTTGTTTAGAAAGCCTGTTAAACTCAAAAAAAGGAACCTGATCTGTTGCATTCACATGACTTTCTCTTGTACTAACTATTCTTACAAACCCTTATTCCTCTATCTTGTTCATGTTAGTCAAGATAAACATTTGCAGAAATTATCTTATCCCTCATTTTCTTGTAGGTGCAAGGGGGTATGGGAATACAGTAGGATTTGAGCAATAGTTGAATCTTTTAAAGCTTTGAAATTCTGTTCACTGTGCACGGCTAAGATATTAAAAAATTAATAATGATCTTCCATTTGTGGAAAGTATAAATAATGCAAAACTCACAAAAATAACAAGGAATATCTTAAAAAATTCATTAGGACATAAATTGTGTTTTAACAAGATCTACATTTTTTGTATAGTAAGATTTGGTCTATGTCTTAAAGTTTACCAATCATGCAAAAGTCATCAAGGGTAAACAGGACTACGTGGGCCATAGCCAGAAAATTCAAAATATACGTTTCATTTGCCATGCAAATAAATGAATGCTAACTGTTCCATCTTATGTATGCTCATATTGATCAATAAATGTATCTGAAAATAATGTATGATCATATCTAATCTAGTTTCATTCAAGCAAGAAAATCAGTTTTTAATGATTTGAGGAACTTGAAAAGCATTTTCAGGGATGTAATATGCGTGTTATATTTTGTTTTACAGAGTGGGTTGCTGATGTCTGTCATCCGAACTCTCTCCGCAAGTGAATCCAATGAACAGAGAGATAGAGAAAAAGCCAAACTTGAAAAAGAATACAAAAGAAGTGATCAAAGATTAGATGAACTGGTATCATTGCATGACCAAGATCTGACACAAGTAATGCAAGTGAGTATATTATAATACCAGTTTTTCCTGTAATAATAAGTGATCTTCAAAAGCTCTGCCAACTTCTTGCATTTTTGGATCTCTTGCTATGTTCAGTATTATTTTTTTAGCACAATGGTGTAAGTAGAGCCATGGAAAAAATTGAGTACTGTAACTTTTCTAAGTGTCACTTAGGCCTCACGGAAGTACACAAAGTTACCAGAGCATGGTTCACACATGGCGAGTGCACTATGCTTCAAAACAGGTTTGTACACAGCAAGATAAGGCAAAGTTTATTTTTATATAACATAAAATAGTAACCAGGGCACAAACAAAAAAACTGTTACTTCTCTAAAGTAAGAACAAATTAGAAACTAAAAACTTCACTTATCTTAGTAATGTTGCATGTTCTTTTTGCATAAACTGACCCAGGGTTTCAAGTTGAGAATGAGTTGGAGACAACTTGAAACCCTGGGTCAGTTTATGCAAAAAGAACGTGCAACATTACTAAGATAAGTGAAGTTTTTAGTTTCTAATTTGTTTTTACTTTAGAATCTTGTTGCTTCACTGTTAATAGCTTCAATTTTCCTTATTTAACTGTTACTTCTCTCTTGTTTCTGGTGTGGGCTGCATCTTGTTGGCAGTTGCCCATTCAAGAAGCTAAACAGTTTTGCGGCGAAACGTCAGCATAATTTTTAATTTCTTAAATAAGCCAACAAGACGCGGTCTATACCAGAAACAAGAAAGAAATAATGGACAAAGACCGTGGAAGTCTACATAATCATTTAAAAGAACCATTCTTTGGCAACATGCACAGAAACACTCACAAAATACGTAAGCCAAACCCGAGGGTTGAACTGTCCATTAGAGTTCTCTATAAACGAGAAGAGGTTCTCCATTGTAGAAATGGCCCAGTGCCAACATTCTGCATTTGAAACTTAGTATGCTATGTGAGATGGAAGTTCGAGTCCACGGGCCCACAAAGTTTTTTTTATTTTCATACTAACACCTTTTATATTGATGTAGATTACGTTCTATAAATCAACATTGACTACTGTACAAGGCAGTATCGGATTCTAAAGCTGCAATTCAGGGAATGTGTTCAAATACTACAAAAAAGTCAACAAAAATTAGAGAATGCTACAAAATGTTAACACAACTCCAAAAAGTTAATAAGACTGTTCATCTCCAATGGATTCCAGCACACTGTGGAGTCATGGGGAACAAAGTTGCAGACTCATTTGCAAAGAAAGGCACAACAATAAAACAAAAGTCTAAATTCAATTTCTCATATTCCTCAATAAAACGCTTGATCGTTAAAAAATTTTCTCATTCATACCTACAAGAAATAGAAACAAATGCCAAAGATAAAAAATGGATTACACTACTTTCCAACCC
Source organism: Tenodera sinensis (assembly GCA_030765045.1). NCBI lineage: Eukaryota > Metazoa > Arthropoda > Insecta > Mantodea > Mantidae > Tenodera > Tenodera sinensis. Next base: position 198,777,319 of record CM060964.1, on the reverse strand, counting down.
AGATATAATCCCCCAGAGACCAAGGAAAACAGCGGTTGCAGTCTTCCGACTATTGAGAAATCACGACTGCTTAGCAAGTCATCTCTACAGAATAGGTATCTCAGCCTCACCAATATGTGTCCTGTGTAACGATCCAGCAGAAATGAATGAAGACCACTTGAAGACCTGTGAAGCATTAAGATCAGAAGAAACTACAGTTCAAAAGTATTGGAAAGCACGAATGCTAATGGCTTCATTGCCAGATGCAAGGCACTAGAAAACAACAACAACAACATTGACTACTGTATGTGAAATCTTTATCTGCTGTTCTTGCAAACTAGAAAATGAAGAAAAACACAGCAACTTGATTTCCAATGCTTTTAAATGTAACAAACGCTAATAAAACAAGAGAAAAACCAAGAAATAAATTCTAATGCTTAGTGCTGTCCCCATTATTTGCACATTATTTCATCTTCAGGGCATGGAGTCCACCAATGTTTAAAAATAATTAGCATCTTCTGCTAAGGACTCCTAAGTGTCTGTAATGCCACATCAGAGTTGTGTAGCATTATTCAATCTGGGACCTCGAGAGAACCTCTGCTTTACTTTCATCCAAACATGTTCAATTGGGTTGAGAGCCGCTGACTTCAGAGGCTACAGTGTCTGTTCTAAAATATGTATGTGCTCCGAAAACCACTTCTGGACCTTGGCTGACTTGTGGACTGAATGGTTATCCTGTTGGAATGTGATAATTCCTTCAGGATAATGCTCTTGGATAGATGGGAGTAGAGCATGTTCTAAAATTTCAGAATAGGTTTTCCCATTCAGCTTTTCATGAACACATTCCAGCACCTTCCCAAGACATCTACATCCAAACAGTAATGCTCATTCGAGCACTCCTTGCGCGAGTAGCCAGATAGGTCTGTCATAGCAAGTCCCACTGAGCCTGCAAACAAGCACAGTTTAACTGGCATCTGCAGTACAGAATGCAGCTTCATCTGAGAAAATTACTTTGCTCCAATCAAAGTTCTCATACTGTACAGTAAATGCCAACCTATCTATTTTGTGGGCTTCGGTTAGCACTTCCGTTATTGCTGCTCATCTACACTGAATTTCAGCACCTTTACAATGGTTGCTAACCGTCCATGCACTACTTGGGAATAAAGACGATGCCTTATAGTCAGCGGCAGTTAGAAATGGATCTCTTTCCACCTCTAGAGAGATCCATCTTCATTCTCGGTAGATACACGTGGGCAACCTGCACTCTTCCTTGCAGCAACCTGCGCATCTTCACGATATGATTTCGCCCACCTCCTCGCAGTCATCTATGGAACACCACAAATTCTACCTGCTCTGGTGGCCGAATAGCCCTGTGAAACCAGGGTGAGAACAGCAGAACATTTATCAATGGCCTCCACCATTGCTAAAGTATGAATGAATACGTCGCTGTGGGGACTATGTTTGGGGACTGCTCAGTGGTGAATGGAACTAACCACAAGTGTGTAACCAACACAGAAAGAAACACAATGATACAAGAATAGAGTTTGTCACCAGTAGATGAAGGAGTTGGCCAGTACATAGCTGCATATATCTACAGATATCTCATACTCCATTTAGAACTAAAGGTGTGATTCCCAAGCAGCATGGCATTCGAATGTCTGAATATGGATCTGGCCAGACGACTGCGTGATTCCATAGGCAACGTGGGGACTAGGAGATTGGCATGTCAGTGCATCCGTAGAATGTGTAGAAAATGTTACATTTCTCGTAAAATGTCAGGGGAACAGGAAGATAGCGATATTATTTAATCATTGTTAACAGATGGAAATACTGTAAAGAAGAAAGTTAATTCACTGTTTACAATGTGGACACTCGAAGATTTCAGCGCCTTTTTAATATACATGTAAATAATTTGTTATGATAATTATTATTTATTTATGCCAACAAACTTACTGTTGGTGTTTCTAAACATACAAGCCGCGTGTGGGCAAAGTTTAAGAGGTAGAACTGTTGTGGCATTGAATTTTCAAGTTCCAGTTCTACCTCTTAAAATTTGTTATGAATTTAAATATTTCCGACTGAATGTGGATCTGCTCGATTGTGTCCTAAGTATGATCGAAGTAGAGGCGAAAAGTAGATCATGCACTGGAATTAGGAAACCAATAATGCTGGAAAACCTGCGTTAACTTTTAGGTGGGTTTTAAAACTATTGTAAACATTTAAATTATAGCTAATTCAATGCTTATTTATTGCACAGATGTAAATAATTATGTGATTATGTGGAAAGTCTACTTTCACAATAGTGTTTATTTTTTTAATTTCATTTGTGTTCTTTTTGTTAGTAATCAAATATTGGCAAACACTGGGATATAAATACTATTTTAAACATGCATACAAAAAGAAAAAATGTCTTAGGTTACCAAGCATGTAGATGACTATAAATCGCTATATCGATATAACATAGAGGTTGTTGCAATCTTGATGAACCATTTCTTGAGAGAATATGGGGAAGCAAAGATGGTACGTTAAGCAATGAACTAGAATGTCAGCTTGTTTCACAATCTTCTCAACAATTAATACAACTATTATCGCAAATGAAATTGTAATTTTAATTGGGTGTCCAAGATGCTCCCCATTTACAATTAAACTCTTCCCATACAACCAAACATTTTGTATCAACAAATTAAACTCTTTATGCAACTAAATAAGTGGGTAAAAAATGAAAAGGTAGTATGTTGCCATGTAAAATGTTTTTCGATGACGTCACATTATGTATAATAACTGAAACATTTTCTTCTTTTTGATACAATGTTCCTTTTAAAATATTTAGTCTGCTTTGCAAGAGTTTTACATTTTTTCTTGTTCCTGGCATCTCATATAACTCTGCTTTTGACAGTGTATAGGATATGTATTTAATAAATCCAGGAACCCAACTGAGACTCCGTTTACCATACTCGTTCTGAGGTCAATGTAAAATGTATTAGCAGTAAATGTTATGAAAATGGTTAATGCCACAAACAGAAATTGTACATTTGACTTCACACGCAGGTGACTTCACACGCAGGTGACTTCGCACACACACACACACACACACACGCACACGCACACGCACACGCACACGCACACGCACACGCACAGACACGCACACACACACACACACAGACAGACACGCACACAGACACACACAGACAGACACGCACACAGACACACAATTTTGGATTAAGGAGATCTCATATATTTCCAGTGACATCAAACTGAAATTTTGGTTGGGGTGCAATATTTCTTGTGCCTTAAAACACACCAGAGAAAGTAAATTATTTTATTTGTTTTTTATTTTGTTCTTTTCATTTTTTTGCTTTAATCTTGCAGTTTGTTTTATAGTTATGGGCGCTGAGTGACGAGTTTATTATTACAGATACAAATTAACATAATGAACATAAAAAAGTAATGAGAATATGCAACCTAACCTACTAAATTTTCATACTGTGTTTTTACCTTGGTACTCCATTAGTTGCTGGTAAAGGAGAAATATAGTTACAGTAAAATCAGGGCTAGAAAGCTGTATATACAGAAATATTTTGATTACAAGTTTTTGTTAATTTTGTGGCATGGAAGAAATTGACTGTACAAAAAAGTGGTGCTATCCATCATAGGTACAATGTACAGTGGTCCAAGCACAAAGCTCAAAGGTGCAGTGAACAAGCATGATCCTGGAATGTTGGAAGCGGTATGCTTCTCTTCTCCTTCCCATAACTTCAAGTAAAAGTGTTTGATTGGTGATTATGTCTTTCATTTAAAGTTTCTCATGAGGAAGCCCAAATAAATTTGATCATTTGTTTACAAGTATATTGAATACTATTCTTAAAATATCACGGTTGCGGATCCTGGACAATTGAAATAAACCGTGCTTTTAGTCATTATCTTGAAACAAGTGGCAAAATAATTTTTTATTTTGAGTGCCTCATATTGCACCTAAGAATGATTTAGTCTAGCATTATTAGCATATAGTATTCAACAGTACCTCTTAGGTGTTATCCATTTCAAATATTTGTGGTAATGATGTATGCTATAGCACGCTGCTTTGTAGCATATAGAATTTATCAGTTAAAAGCTTTTATTTTAAATCTGAAATATGTTTGCAGCTCTTTGGCAAGCTCTCAGCACGCATAACTGCTTCAAGGGAAAAAATACATGCAGTGAAGGAGAACCTGCAGGCATGTAAAATGCTGCTTCACTGTCGCAGAGATGAATTAAAAAAATTGTGGCTGGAAGGTATAGAACACAAACATGTGCTGCAACTACTCGAAGAAATGTGAGTGATGTGTGCTTATTAAACATCAATTTATTCTATTTTTCTTTTATTTGGAATATCACTGATACTAGAATAGCCCCTCCACCATATACTAAATAGGTATGTTCTTATTCCATAAATATATACTAAACTCAAGGTAGAACATTTTCAGTACTATCTATTGATTTATTTTCGATACCTTTGCAACAAAATTATGTTTTCATTTTTTTAAAATACCTATTTTTTTCTCATTATGTATTTTGTTTTAAAAATATATTTCAGAATGATGTACTTTGCACAACTTTACCTCTGGGTAGTCATGTTCATTTGATAATATTGTTTAAACTGAAAGTTAAATTCTGTTATTTGGCATATTCTTATTCTGTGCTCTTCAGTATTCAACATGTATTTTCCTTTTGAGTATCAGTCTAGTAACAAATATTGTTTAAGGATGTGTGTTGGGCAGGTAATAGGAATAAGAGTGAAGGAGGCTGTCAGAAGTGTGCAAATACAAAAATGTGGTTAGGGAAATACAATACTTTGGTCAGGGAAGTTTTTTGCTAGGAACTCTGTACAAAATATAACAAAAACTTTGGAAAGCTTAACTATGACAAAAAAAGCACTTTAAAATACACACAAATTGAGGCAAATATGTTACACTGGCTCAATAGCATACTTAAATCTGATTGGTTGGAAGATTGCTAATGAGGGTTACCACTGCAACTATACATCTAAGGCCATCGGTCTTCTGAAATGAAAGCTACTTTAGTGGAAAACAAATTTTATCTAGTTTCTTTCTAAGATGCAACTCTGTAGCAGCTAGCATTTCAGTATTTATATCTCCATTATATTTTATATATATATATATATATATATATATATATATATATATATGTTGCTTTACAAAATACTCATTGTTAGGACAATCTTCAAGATCATTTTTGCAATGGTTTAGGTAAAACAACATTAAAACTGAGACATTCCTCTAGACCTTGTTTGTTGTTGGTTCCAGTACAATGCACAATATTGATTACCAGGCTTAGGAATTGTGAAACACTTGGGTTCAAGTTATCTGCACGTAGACCATAACACTGACAGGCAGGTAAAAACTGGTCTGAGTGGTGTCTGCAAATGCCAAAAACCTGTATGAGAAATGAGGGTGGTTTGTCACCTGTGATATCCTAGCCATAGTCCAGTAATAGTTAAACTTAATTTCTTTCTGCCCTGGCTTTAATGCTTAGAAATTATTCCTTAGCCCATTGATTATAAGCTCAGTGTTCAATCCCTTCTTGCACTCATAAATCTGATGTGACACATCACCAAAATAAGCATCAGCCACAGTAATTTAACAGAAGGGTACTGACACACTCTTTTCCAAACTTTATAAATTGAGCGTTAAAATAAATATTCATTACCATTACAGAGATCAATTAAGAGAAGTGCCAGCCCAATTGAATTCTTATTTGAATAAGAAACATTACCTTCATGCAACACAGCTATTGGTTTCTGCTCTTTCCCTTGGAGAAGGCAGCTTAGAAGGAGTGGAGGCTTTGAAGGAAGTGAGAACAGATCTGCAAGTGAAGAAACAGGTAAAAACACAATTAAAAAGAAAGGGTGATATTAACATATCGGCTTTAAGGTATCTTTGTTCATAGTGTATGCATTAGTTTTAGATTTAATTACAATTTATTATAATATTTAATGAGTATGTACACTTTCAACTTCGCTTATTAATTGCTATTTATTCATTCATTCATTCATTTGTGCTACAGCAGAGCAAAGCTCCAATTACAGTAACTGCATGTAATTTATTTGTACAAGTTTAACTATAATTCAAAACAAGAATACAGAAAGGAATACAAAGAAACTAGGAATGAAGGGGAGAGGAGAGACATTCCACGTAATGTAACCTGAGTTTTGTAAACTTCCATGCAAACGTTGCTCTGCTGGTCATTTCACTATGTTTACTGGATGCTAATTTCTCTTAACTTCAGTTGTAAAATCATACTTGTCACTAGTTTTATGTTGGGAATAATGGTAAAAGTAACGTACAAGCAGATAATCCTCCACCTAGGAGTGCTCTGAAATCTGCTATGATATTGTAGTTCATACTGACAGTTCTGTTTTAAATATATCTTTATAGGATGATTGAAATAAACAAACCTAAAGTGAACACATTTTTGATATTATTGGGCCACACAGTGTTCACTTGCCCCCATACATGTGTGATCTCAATTCCATAGAACTAGCTTGGGTCAAGGTAAAATGAATACTTAAAGAAATGTAACAGGCGACTTATCCTTACAGAAATTGCACTATGTAACACTCAAGGATGCATCACTTGAGACTGAAACAGACAGGCAGGGTTTTTGAAAAATATAGATAAGGTAGAAAATTATCAGTTGGAGAAAGACGGAGTAGTTGAAAATGTTTACGTTTTATAAGCCAAACATACTCGAACTGAAAATAACATTTAAATTGCACTATTTTGAGCGAGTTCTTTGCTTTAATCTAGTGCGAATGCACATTCCAAGGTTGGCACCATTATTGCAAATGCAATTGGCTTCAGATACCACTGTTTATCTGGCATTGCTTACTAACGTACTGACTGGTTGCATTCCTGCGAGGGACCGTGAGCTGTTGAACAAACTATACTAATTAAGCGAATAGTCATAAATGATACAGTGAATAAACAGTTGTTAAACAAACTTGAATGAAATAGAAAAAGAATACAGTAAAACACCAAGAAACTATGACTAAAAATGAACCATCTGTTAAACTATTATTTAGGACTAGACATTTCAAATGTTATACTGGTTCAGCAGATAGCTATAAGTGATACAACTGAAAATCACATGCAAATAATGCCTATATTTAATTTTTTCTTAAACTGCTTGTAAGGGAAACTAAAATCCAGCTCTGTTTTGGCTGAAAGTTTATTGTATTTGGCACATAACCTCAGAACAGGAGAATTTTTGATTAGTGATTTGATTTGATTGATTGATTGATTTTATTTTTGATTAGCTATAATCAGTTTCAAGAGCTGTTGCTCCCATTATCAACTAAGGAGCGACTGGAGTCTGGTCGTGGAATCTTGCTTAGCATGTGTGATGAGGTCAGATAAATCAGCAATAGCAAGTCATTTTTGGACCAAACACCACACAGATGTTAAAATATTGAAATACACCAATAATGCAACAGCAGTCTTTTAGTGTATAGGAGAATTGCATTTAATACATGCCAGTGAAGCTGGCAATGTGGGACTCACTATCAAAGCATGTTCCTACTCATTAAAACCTCTCCACAGGAAAAAGGAAGGATAATGCAAGGAAAGGAAATCAATGGTGAAGGTAGTGCTGTCCTGCATGGTAGTGGCAGTGGCGGTGGCAGCAGCGGTGGTGATGATGATGATTCACCATTTAGTAATTATAATAATTGCAATAGGCTTTATCAAAAACTATAACTAATGTCACATTATATAAGTTGACCACAATATTAGTGCACTTGGAGTGAGGGCACTTCGGTCTGCCTGGAGTTGAGGAGGGAGGGAATCACAGTATAATTATACCTGTAAACTTTGACATCACCATGTGTTTCCTAAAGCAGCCACAGGAAGCCATGTGCAATAGTAAGTTATATCTAATGAACACTATTTACCTAACACATTTACTTGCTGTATAAAATTCCTGTATGCTGCATAGATGATGTTTTATTAACCATTTATACAATCTATCTTTAAAAGTTCAACTTCTGTGGTAGTTATTTTGGGGGGAAATGAACTGAAAAGTTTTATGCCTACTGCAGTGTAATACCTTGAGCCCCTTGTGCAATCTGTGATATGGCATATTGACTTTATTTCTACAGGTGTGTTCTGTTTAAGTATATCATCCCTTACATCACAGATATGTAAATTCTCTTTTATTTGGACATCACGTCATAAACATATAAATTAATAGCAGTTGGAATTTCTAATTCTAAAAAGGTTTACAGTGTTCAAGCTTATTTGAAGTTGTAATAATTCTTATTATATTTTTTGAGTCCTTAATATCTCTGTTATTCTTGGACTACTGCCCCATAGTACTATTTCATATCTAAATATTGGTTGAAAGAATGAAAAATGGGCCATTCAAAGCAAGTCTTTTGGTACTGCTATTTTTAGGTTAGCTAAGAGAAATACCATACACAATAACTTATTACTAATGCAAGGAATTTGAGGTGCTGCACCTTAAATTTTTTTACTGTTATAATGCCCAAATATGCGTATGTTGAAAAGAAAACGTTAAATAAACACACCCCTTTGAGTTTTAATTGCACCTTTTTCCAATCCCAGCATCATTTTGCACCTTTTCTTAATATCATCACCTTTTTGCACTTTTTTGTCTCGTATACCGCATTTTATTCCCAAAATTATATATTTTTATCTTTCAAGGGTTGGTAACAATGCCCGATAGGAGTTCTGTGACTACAATTACTTTCACTTCAGTGCAGTGTTGTTAGTTTGCACCCTAATGCATCACAGTTATGTGAAACTATTGTTTAAGGAAGGGCAATTGTTGAGTGCAGGAAGAAATGTTTCAGTTAAAAATATTTGACTAGTGTGGTCTGCCATTTGCCAGTAAGTTTTGCAGAATGCCGAAAACAAAAGTGAACGCCTAAAAAGTACATGAAGTTGTTAAAACAGTTTAGTGCAGATGGAATTCAAAGTGATGGATCTGTTTTGAGATGCAGTGTTTGTGACATTTTAATTATAATTTATGAAAAACACCAATGCAATCACGTTAAGCAGCATATAGGCAGTGCAAAACACATGAAAAATAAGGAACTAAAGTGCAGTAAAGGTGGAGGGCATTAACAGTTCATTGGCTGGCTTCTTCAAGTTCATTAATTCATCCTTAGTGTACAGGTCGCACATTTGTTCTTAACAAATGACCTTGTGCAAAGGAGCAGTGTGCTAGCCTACCCTCGATAACATGTTTGTTATGATAATCTACAGCTCTCCTTCCCTCTGTTGTGTTTGTGTATACGGTTGACTGCAAACTTTTTGTGCAGCAAGGATGTATGTACCAATTCAGATGAGGAAGAAGATGAGGGAGATTTGTCAGGAACAGAACAGATACAAGAAAATTAAGCGCAAACAGTTATTAAGGTTGATAGTCTAGCTGATACTACTGGAAGTGTAACAATTTGCGTTGTAGCACCATACTACTTCAGTTCAGAAACATGTTCGTCAACATCTGACTGTAGGCTGTACCTGCCTCTCTTTGCCAGTGTTCCCGGTAAAGGCGAGTAGTGACTCGCATCTAATCTCTTATATAAAATTTTCATTTGTCAGGAACTAACGCACTACCTATACACTATGGGTGATTCCTCTAGATACTGCTTTTATCTAGAAAAAGTAAACAATAATTGCCTTTATACTGATATATTTTTAATTTACTGTTAATGCTAATTATTATTTATTTATGCCAACAAACTTACTGTTGGTGTTTTTAAACACACAAGCCGTGTGTGGGCAAAGTTTTAGAGGTAGAACTGGAACTTAAAAATTCAATGCCACAACTGGGATTTGAACCACAGACCTTCCGCCCGGCAAGCGGAAGGTCTGTGGTTCAAATCCCAGTTGTGGCATTGAATTTTTAAGTTCCAGTTCTACTTCTAAAATATTACTGTTAATGCTTTGAACATAACTAAATATCGGATATTTTTTGCTGTACTTGTTTTCTCAGTCAACTTGGTTACTCAGCAACTTAAGATGATTTGTTATCATTACATGGAGGTAGTGGTGGTGGTGTTGGTGGCGGCAGTGGTCATAGTGGTGGTGGCAACGGTGACAACAATGATAGTGGCTGTGGGTGCATTTTTCATTTTCTCAAAAACTGCTCAATTGATAATTCTTTCACAATGGAAAATCTTACTATTCTTCCAGATGGTCCCAGGCTATCTAATGCCCCCATTTTGAAAACTGAGGAGTTAGGGGTTTCATACATGTCACCAAATTGCAACCCTATTCCATTGAATGTGGATATTAGAGATTACTTTTGGCACTTTATTGCGAATATGGTAAATTTTTAATGTCTTTGAGCCCAAAATGGTAAATGGGGAGGCTTAAAATGTTTTAAAATTGTTGTTTTAATTGGATTGTATATTGCTTATATCACCACATTTCCCTCATTGAAGTTTTATCAAATACTTTCGGTATGATTTTGACAAAGCGAGATAGATTTTGGTTCTAGAAATGGACAAAAATGATAAACTACTCTTACATTCAATCTCTATTTTCAACATGCAACATACAAATCAAAATTTTTGGCTAATCTGGATGAAACTGTATGCTTGTACAATTGGACCCAACAAAACTTATAAGCTACCTTATATTGTAAAGAGCTATCTCTATCATATTTTCAATCCCTTATGTAGAAATCTATAATGTTTAAATCATATGCTCATAATATTGTACAATCATGCTGTAGGAGTTGGCAAAAGTCATAGGTTACATTATAACTTCCAGAAACCAATTAATACTTATTTAGAATTATACAGTAATTAAAATTTTTAAAAGCTACCTGTACTTTATCTCCAATCCGTTATAGATAAAAATATGCTGCTTGGTCAACTAGAGCACAAATTTGTGTCCTTGGACTATAGGATTTGATGGAAATTATGGGACACCATACAGTTTCGAAAAGCTACCCATACTCATATTTTTCAACCATTTGTGTACAAATTATCACTATTTGATCAATGTGGACAAAATATGGACACCTACACTTTAGGTACAAGTACAAATTACAGACTACTTACTGACTTTAAAAAAATCATCCCTACCCTTATTTTGAACCCCTTACATATATGTAGAATGTACCAATGCAATGCTGGATAAGGCAGCTGGTTTGAAGTTGTTGTGTGACAAATGACAAGTCCGGTTACTTTTTATGTCACTTCATTTCTTCATTAAAACTGTTAGTGAAGCACTAACCCTATTATAGATCACAATTTACAAATTGTTCTTATGTGTTGTAACAAAATTTACAATTAATCGTGACCTTGCAACTCACAATTGTTCTCTCTTACTGTCCTTGATCCTGGTATACAATGATGCACTGTTAGTAAATCTGATGATAAAGCTAACTCAACCCAACCCAACCCAACCCTTCGGTCCATGCCGACTCGCTTATATAGTCTTTCAAGTACTGTCAATTTTTCTGGAAATCAAAATTTCTCAGCTTCTGTTGTAAACAAGTTCCCACACAATTAAAGCTTCTAGAACTGCGTGGAATGGCATTTATTCTGAGCCTACATTCTTGCCAGCAGGCATAGTGGTATGAGGTGGCTGACTTTGATTCTTCTTTGCCCTCGGCCATGACATCATCGTCGTCGTCATCGTCATTATTATTATTATTATTATTATTATTATTATTATTATTATTATTATTATTATTATTATTATTATTATTATTATTATTGTTGTTGTTGTTGTTGTTGTTGTCACCACTACTACTACTAGTATTCACAAATTACCCGTGTTTATTTTCAATAGCAACTGCACACACAATTGCTCAAGGAGCTTAGCAGACATCTTTATGTAGTATCAACCCAAGATGTAGTGACATTGAGAAGGCAAGGTTCTGCAAGAGAGAGCTCCCCATTTCAGCGAGCAGGTGAGCTGCGAAGTTCAGCACGTGCTCCCAAACCTCGTAGAAACCTTCTTGAAGTCAGCACACAATCATCAAGGTAATAAGCTGTTTTTTAATGAATAGCATCATTGTATCTTGTGCTCTATGGACTTCACACACATTAGATCAGACTTTCCCAGTGGATAAAACACATTATATAACGCTTCCAGCTTTTACCAGGATGCCAAGTTTAAGTTTAAATATACTGCCAAGTACAGCTAAATTACTATTATACTAAATTAACCACTAAATAGGATAAAGTACATAGACATGACACAGATTTAACTGTAACCAGATGTATGTATGTATATTACTTCATACACAGTGTTCACAATGTGAATATAACCAGACATGTTATCTATAAATAGTTATTTCCAAAATAGTAAGCACTAATCACTACAAAATTGATAAGGCACATATAAAATGTTGTTGTTGTTGTTGTTGTTGTTGTTTTCTAGTGCCTTGCATCTGGCAATGAAGCCATTAGCATTCGTGCTTTCCAATACTTTTGAACTGTAGTTTCTTCTGATCTTAATGCTTCACAGGTCTTCAAGTGTTCTTCATTCATTTCTGCTGGATCGTTACACAGGACACATATCGGTGAGGCTGAGATACCTATTCACATATAAAATGTTAAAAAGGTAAAAGAATACAGCATCTGCTAAGTGCATTCTTATATTGCAAATGACTGCCTCAAAATGTGGTATGAGGGTGGTTCAATAAGTTCCCTTGTTGGGATGAGGATGCTAATTTTTCAAACACAAATTATTTATTTCTCACCATAGTCCCTTTTTAAGGATATATATTTCTCCCCAACATTCCTGCCATTTTTTTAATCCCTCCTAAGAATAGGAATTGCCAAGCTCTACAAAATATGCCTCTGTCTCGACAGTGACCACCTCATTTGATGTAAATTTTGTTCCCACGAGCCATTTATTTATGTTTGGGAACAAAAAGAAATAACAGGGAGCTAGGTTGGGTGAATAAGTGGAGTGCGGTAGCAATTCATAATGCAATTTATGCAGTTTGGTGTTGATGATACCAGATGAATATGCTAGTATGTTGTCGTGGTGGCAATGCCAAATGGAGTTGTCTTCGTCAACCTCTCTTCGAATCAGGCCAGTAACTCATTTATATTGTTCAATAATTGTTTTTCATTTTATACAAGAAGTCAATAAGTAGGACACCCTGCGAATCGCTAAAAAATTGTTGCCATCTCTTTTCTGTCTCTGCCTTCTTTGGAACAAATTCACCGAAAGTAACCCATTGTTTTGAGTGTTGCTTGATTTGCAGAGTATAATGATGAATCCAGGTCTCATTGCGGTGACAACTCAATGCAAAAAGTCTTTCAGATTTTGCTTAAACAGCTCAAAACACAGCTTCAAAGTTGAAAGCTGCATCCCCTGTTATCCAGTGTGAGGAGATGTGGCACTATTGTGCTGACAACCCATTCATCCCCAATTTATCATGTAAAATATGACTTGTCATTCCCATCGACACACTTATGGCCTCAGCCACTTCTTGAACTTTCATAAATATTGTAGTGTAAGAAAACTAATGACTTTATTGTCAACCATTAGGTATTAGAAAACAACAACAAATTCTGAACTTTTGTTTGATGAACAGTGAGAATCATATCATGGACTTTTTCAATGATTTCCTTGGTAACTACATCTGCTGGGCCTCCTGGGTGCTCCTCATCAAAAATGAATGTTCCACCAGGTTTAAAGTTGTCAAATGATTATCTAACTAAAATTATGGATGCTGAAAGGCCCCATAAACAGCATCCAATTTCACTTTTATCTCCTTGCAAGTTTCACCATTCAAAAGTAGAAAGTGAATCAGTGAGGATACTTCCAATTTCCAAGGCAAAACTTTCGATTCACAAGTAAAGCTTACTGAACATTCAGCAAATTAGGTTGTTTCACTTTTACTGGCGCATGTTAGCTGCATAGAAAGTTAATGAAGTAAGACAAGAAAGCACTTGTAGCTAATGAGGCATGATTATCACATGGGAAAACAAAATATCTCACAAGGAATAAGTTTGTCACAATATAGATGTTGGTGATGCTAGAGTAAGAACATCAACATTGACTATAAACCAGCCACTGCATGAATGAATGCATGTACAAGTTGGAAGGTGCTACTTTGGCCAGAATAACCTGGCTAATAGATGCAGGTGTAAGAAATATTAAATACTAAGTTTTGTTTTGGTACGTTAAATCGTTTTATAAAAATGTTCATTTTTTCGTCAGTGTAAATGGCAATGCTAAGCTGATGGGTTTAGTCCTCGCACATGCCAGTGACCTGTGTTGAACCTGGTCGGTGTGTGCACTGTCCTCAGATTTAAACAAAACACCCAACCAGCATGTACAAGCACTGCCCTAAGACATAAATAAAACACTTACACAGTGCATAGGACTAGTCCTTGCATGTGCCAGCCGCCTTTGTTGTATCCCACAAGCATGTGCCATCAGATGTAAACAAAACACTCGTTCAATGCATTTACCGTACTGCTGAAGTGCCCACAATCCTGGACAAATTGGCACAAATCAAAATGTTATGTGTGAATATTACTGAAATGATGCATTCGTTCAAATAATAATGAAGATTCAGTTTTCCATAGTTAAGAAAGCAGAAAAATGAATCAATCAAAACCATGTATTTTAGGATTATAAAATGCTGATATAAAGGGATACAGATTTTCTTAATAATGAACCTCCTCCTCCCCCTTCTTCTTCTTCTTCTTCTTCTTCTTGTTCTTCTTCTTAAATGAAAGCCTTCCTCTTTATTACTTTCTCTACTGGTAAGATGGGGAAGTATTGTATTCCATCCAAAAATTCGATGTCAAGATTTCACCCGGAAATATATGTTCTGAGACCCCCTGAATCCAAGAACAGCATTTTTAGAAAAAGTCTCTGTGTTTGTCTGTGTGTCTGTGGACAGCATAACTCAAAAGCGAAAAGTCGGTTAAAAACCAAAGTTGGTATTTAAGTTTAATGTCTTTAAAGGATGCCACACGAAGTTTTTGAAGAAAATAGCCCCACCCTAAACTACCCTTTACATGGGAAATTATTCAAAAATTTTGATTTTCTTGAAAATAGGTCTTAACGATTTTGATTAAAATGCCATATGTTTGAGATATTTTTATGACAAATGAAATGTATATCTTGAATTTTCTGCCTATAGCCCCTGTAGCCGTATTTACTCTGGACGACTTTTGCATAACTGGTAAACCGTTAGAGATAGAGCAAATCATACTATACAAAAAGTGTAGATCTTGCTAAAATACATAATTTATGTACTTCTATGAAAGGAAGATACATAATTTATGTCCCAATAAATTTTCTTACAGGTTGAACCATTTCTGAGATATTCCTTGTTATGTATGTGAGTTTCGGAAACCTTAAAGCTTTCGTGAAATGGAACATCGTTGTTCATGTTTTTATATGTTAAGTGTGCAAAGAGAGCGGAATCTCAAAGCTTTAAAAGATTTGACAATCGCACAAAGCCTACTGTATTCTAATATTCCCCTTGCACCTACAATAAGATAATTTGTACAAATGTTTATTCTAAGTAACACGAAGAAGATATAGGAATAAGAATTTGTAAGAATGGTTAGTACAAAAGTAGAGAAAGTCATGTGAGTGCAACACATCAGATTTTTTTTTCTAAACAATTGCACTCTTTTGCAGATTACTGGGCTGAAATAAAACTAACAATCTTGTCATAAATGACCATTGTAGTCACGATGGTGCCTAAATAATTTTGTATTATCCAATACAGGATTGAAGTATAGTTACTGTACTCCACAATATAATTGTCACGTTTACAAGTACTATTTCACAAAGGATATAAGCATCAGTTAGCATTTTGAAATAAATTCCATAATCTTGTCCAAAACATTTATAAACACTTTGCAACAAGAAATACTGAAAATGTATGCAATTTATGCTGATTGTGTGGTACTTAAGTCCTTAACACTGAGTTGCCTTTTAATTCACAAGAGATAATTTTATTCTTTTGGTTTTTTGTTTCTTTTCGTAGGTCTTTTTTAAAGGAGGTAAACCAGAAGAGTTGGAGATAAAGAGTGGCTTATTTCACTAGGTAAGGGATGAGGGGGAGTGGGAACATTCGCCTTAATGTACATGATCTCATTGTAATGTTCTTTATTTTATCTTTTTATATTTTTGTGAAGTGCTTAGCCAGCAACAGGAGAGGAAGGTTGTGTTTATAGGAGCTCCGGTATTGTAGTGCAACAAGGATATAAGTACCAATGGGAGTGGAAATAGAAATATATAAAGCCAGAATAGGCCTATTCGGAAGTGGAAAATTAAGATAGAAGAAAGTTATCTGGAAACACGGAGGAGATTAAAAATGTAATAGTAATGATAGGTATCATCTTGACACTACTGGTAATAGGAGTCATTCTATGTCAAATAGCACAAAATTTGACCTTCATGTAGTTCATTTTGAACATTGAAATGTGTACATTATTTATACGTTAAACAAAAAACAATTAGTTTGATATTTCCTATTTTCCAAGGCCATTAACATTACAAACATCATTAACAATACTAACAGTTTACTAAAAATATCCAGGAAAATTTTTAAAATGTAGCTTGATGATGCCATGTAATCCTAGAAAACCTTCAGATTGGAATTCCAAATATATGCAGAGAAATTAAATAGCTTACCTAGTTGTGCAGACTGTAGTAACTCTGCTTTCACGGCCAGAAGGTATGCACACCGTGTGCAGCTGATTGCGTGCCATGTGTTGTACTTCCGTCAAGGTCAAACTGTTAGCATAAACACTGAAGTGGGTCATTTCACGTCAAATCGAACACTTCTGAAACCTGACATACTATTTTCTCCAATTTTTTTAATTTTATCAGTAGATGAGATTAAATAACCTGTATGTTTTCTTTTTGGTGTGACGTGCTTATTTTGCACTTGATGAATATTATTTTTACTGTATATTTGCATACTGTTTTATATAAAAATTATGATAGTGAATATTATTTGAATTTGAGAATTTTTGTGGTTGGAGCAGTCTAAACTAAAAAAAATTACAGTTTTGCATGCCATTGTTTTAGGTTCACTCAAAATATGAAATAGGCCCCTTTTAGGGGATAATATTTTTAAAATATATTTTAATTATAAATGCTGAATAAAATTCAGAAACCTTTTGTAAGGTCTAAACGTTTTCCGAACATGGGGTCCAGGGTTGCTGAAATTTCCCTTCCTTTGGCCACCTGTTTGGGTATTCGTATCATGTGAGTTGAGACATCAAAATGTGGTTTTATTTTATTGTACGACCAGCTGTCAAAAATCGTCAGTATTTGTATTTTAAGATTTTTGTGATCTGTTTCATGGAAAGAATCTATTAATTTTTGTATTATTTCACAATTATTTGAAGTTTCATTTGAAGCAGTCTGTAGTATAAAATATTTTCTGCTTCATTGTCTGTGATATTTTCTGCAACTTCTCTCTAGGGTAGCGTTTTCTTTTCTTTTTTGGAGATTCTCCTATTACAGCCAAACTGTCATTCAATTTACTTGTTACATCTGTTTCGACCATACTCAGTGCATCACTAGAGAATGATGAGGAGCTGCCACTATCATGTTCTTCTACCAAACTTTTACTAGCACTAGACACACATTGGTCGATGGTGGTTTGTTCCTTTGGAAGTTTTGAAATTTTCATGCGGCAATTATCACAAACTTTCAAATCGCGAGATAAGTTTAAGTCTTTTAATTTAAGTTTAATCAGCATTGCTGACGTCACTGGTCTCAGCTTTTTATTACGAACTCTGTGATTAATTTTAATGGATTAGAACAGTAGCCGTAACTCCGCTGCACCATATCCGCCATGATTATGCACAAGCACAATCAACACCACAGCTCATACTAAAGGTCAACTAACGATAAAATCATATTATGCAAACAATAAACACCGGATGTGCAATGACACCTTGCCCACGTGTTCACAACACTTTCCTCAATCGATCCCAGTGACTCACCACGCACACATCATTAGTAAAATATTTATATCACATCTTATTCGAATCCCATTCTGAAACCAGTGTAGTTCAGTGCACAATATTTCTGACTATAATTATATTTTTTCAGTTTTTTAAAAGTGTTTAGTAATTAAAATATATTTTAAAAGTATTACTCCGTAAAAGGGGCCTATTTTATATTTTGAGTGAACGTAAAACAATGGCATGCAAAACTGTAATTTTTTTTTACTTTAGACTGCTGCAACCACGAAAATTCTCAAATTCAAATAATATTCAGTATAATGATTTTTATATAATACAGTGTGCAAATATACAGTAAAAATAATATTCATCAAGTGCAAAATAAGTGTGTTGCACCAAAAATAAAACATACAGGTTATTTAATCTCATCTACTGATAAGATTAAAAAAATTGGAGGAAACAGTATGTCAAGTTTCAAAAGTGTTCGATTTGATGTGGAATGACCCATTTCAGTGTTTATGCTAACAGTTTGACCTTGACGGAAGTCAACACATGGCACGTAATCAGCTGCATGCAGTGTCTATACCTTCTGGCCGTGAAAGCAGCGTTACTCCAGTCTGCATGGCTTGGTAAGTTATTTATTTCTCTGCATGTATTTGGAATTCCAATCTGAATGTTTTCTAGGATTACATGGCATCATCAAGCTACGTTTTAAACATTTTTCCTGGAAACTTTTAGTTAACCGTTAGTATTGTTAATGATGTTTGTAATGTTAATGGCCTTGGAAAAATAGGAAATATGAAACTAATTTTTTTTATTTAACATATATATAATGTACACATTTCAATGTTCAAAATGAGCTGCAGATCATATTTATCTGAAAAATAATACCAGAGATATTTATATTTAAGTAGAACAGTGTGCACAAAATATCTGAAAATTTAATGCTTTATATTTACCAAAATAATCAATTTACAGACAAACAAAAGAATAGGGGTATCATTTTTTCACTCACAGAACACGTAAATTTAATATTAATGAAATCGGCGACATGAAGGTCAAATTTTGTGCGATTTGATATGAAATGACTCATAGGCAGCATTGAAATGAACCCAGGACCTGCTGAGGAGCAAATTGGACTGGAGAAACTGATAAGGTTGATGGAAGGAATGGAAGAACACTTAAGTAGCAAAATGAACATGGCAACGAAGGGAATCAAACAGGAAATCTACGGAATGAACATGGAAATGGGATTTCTCAGGACTAAAATAAACAAACTGGAGGAGGTGTCTTGGAAGATGAATCTAGTTTTCTCAGGGATAGAAGAAAGAAGAGGGATCTGGCCAGTCCAAGAAGTAGGGAAAGTTCTAGGAACAAAGTTAGGAATGAATCTACACAGATGGGAAATTGCAGATGCATATCCCCTGGAGAGTCGACAAGGAAGAAGATTGTCAGATTCACAACGATGGAAATGATCTACGGAATACTGATCCAAACCAAATTATTAAAAGGCACACAGATTTTTATCAACAGAGACCTATTGGTGAAACAACAGAGACTTAAATTTCAACTGGTGCAACAAATGAAGGCCAGGTCGGAAAGTAGACAAGCATATATACGAAACTTACAGCTTTGGATTGATGGGAGGCCAGCAAGTGGAGGTGAAAGTGGTATAAGGGTCATCTAAGTGTGAGAAGAGGAAATGAATTGGCAAATTTTGAGAATGTCGAGCAATGTGCCGAGAGAACAAGTGGGGGATGGTAACATGCCAAATCAGCAAATGGAACACACGTCGACAGCACAGAGAATACAGTGTGGCCAAGGCCAACAACCACCTGAGTGAGTTATGTCACCCCGTAGGATTCCAGCAGATGAGAGGATGACGCAACAAGCAAGGCAGTTAGCGAGGCAAGACACCAGAGGGAGCAATGACACTGGAAGCCAGCAGAGTATTATTCTAACACCGAGGGGAAGTTTGTTTGAAATCGAAAAGCCGACGGAGAATAAAAATGCTAACAGGGAGGGAGGAAGATAAGAAGCGGAAAGGAGATAGACTGGGAATACTAGTCTTTGCCTTAGAAGACACAGAAGACTAAAGGACTATGGATTTAGGACGGGGTCACAATAGAAGGCAGCAAAGGGAGAGGAGATAGTAAAAATAAGGTATTGGAACTGCAAGGGCTTATTAAGAGGTTTGAGTTTGGGGTATTTTACATAGAAGCATAATGCAAAATATCCAGATTTTAGCGGTCAGTGCAAGTAGATGTGCTAGGTTACACATGTATTAGTAAATCAGGAAAGAGAAGTAAGAGAAAGGGGAGAGTGTCAGGGGGCTTGAGTGCATTTATAAGGAATGACATGTTAAATAAAATAAGTGTGAGAAACTAACATAGGCGGAGTGATGTGGATGTAAAGGAGTGGGGAATATGGCTAGGAATAATATTTAACCCTCCAAAAAATTCTGATTTTTATAATCCCCTTCTCCTCCGGAAAACGGAAGTGGAGATGGATGAGACTAAGAGTGAATTTCCCGTGGCTGAATTCCTGATAGTGGGGGACTTAAATGCAAGGAGTAGTGAGTTACAAGGGAGGAGCAGCTGCCCTAGTCGGGAAGAGTTAAAAGGGCATGATGAGAGCCTGTATAATAGAACTAGCAAAGATAAAATAATAAATGATGAAGGATTGAAATTTATAGAATTCTGTGAAAATACAAATTGTGTAGTATTAAATGGGTGTTAGAGCGGAACATAAAAGTGGTGAATGTAAATGGTTTAGGACAGAGTGCTGTAGATTGTGCTCTGTGCAGTGAAGGGTTATTGTGTAAGAAAACTAATTTTAAGATATTAAATGTGTATGGTAATAGTGTACATTTTCCAGTAGAAATATCCACGTCTACCAAGATAAAGGGTTATGAAGTGTCCAATAGGGACGAGAGCAAATGGGTGGTAAAAATGGAAGGTTATAAGTGGCACAGTGATAAAGGGGAAGAGTTTTATTATGTGATAGGGTCTGAAATGGCAAAACTATGTATGCATGTGATGAATTATATAATAAATATGTCCAGAATAAGGGAGGCACTGGATATTTATACATTTATATTAAAATGGGCAGGAAGATATATGAGAAGGATAAACCAGATTGGTAACATGATTAATGATTGGTTTGACGAGGATTATAGAGATATGAGAAATTCAGTAAGAAGGGCAGTAATAAAATGGAGGGAGGCCAATGGAAGGTTAGAGAGGGAAGAAATGATGCAATTAAAGGAAGAATTTAAAATGTTGGTCAAGTCGAAAAAAGAAAAATGGGGGAGGGAATGAGCGCGCGAAATTGAAGGAAAAATAATTTCTGGGGGAGCTACTCAAGTATGGCAAGTAGTTAGGAAACATAGAAGAAAACAAGTGAAAAATTCATCAATTGAACCACTTGAGTGGCTGAGTTATTTTGGTCAGCTGTTTGAAAGAGAGGAGAGGATCAAAACCAGGTGGGATTTTGAGTTGGCTTGTAAGAGTTGGACAGACCATTTTCAAATGATGAAGTTCTGAAGCAGGTGGGAAGCTTTAAAAAAGAATAAAGCAGTGGGGACAGATGGTCTGCCAGTAGAATTCCTCCAAACTCGGTATGAGGATAGGGGTAGATTGAAGTGTTTAACTAGGCTTTTGAACTGCATGAAGGAAAATAGATCAGTACCAAAGAGATGGAGAGAGGCTAATCCAACCAATATATAAAGGAAAGGGAAGTGAAGATGATCCAGGGAATTATAGAGGGATAGCGTTGTTATCTAATATGGGAAAAATCTTTACAGGAATAATGGCAGAAAGGATGCAAACTTCAGCAGAGGCAAATCAAAGATTATCTCCATTTCAATCAGGATTTAGGAGAGGGCGGAGAACAGCAGATAATGTAATGATTATCAAAACACTAGTTGACAAATACTTACAGGTGAAAAGAGGAAGAATATATGCAATATTTATAGATTTTGAGAAGACATATGATAAAATAATAAGGGAAGCTGTGTGGTATAAGCTGAGGCTCAAAGGTCTAAGTAAAGGGATGGTTGAACTATTAATTTAACTATACAAGGAAAATACTTTCTGTATCAGATGTGGAGAGAATGAGATTACGGTTAATGTGAATCAGAAAAGAGGTCTTAGACAAGAATGTAAATTGAGCCCTATATTGTTCAGTCTTTTTATAGATGATATCATGGATAGTATAAGATTAGCCAATAAGCACATGCCAGTTATAGAAAATAGGGAAATCCCTGGCTTATTATACGCAGATGATCTAATGGCGGGGTCAGTAACTGGAGTTGGTTTAACCCATACTATAATGGAGATAGATATTACAAGGTCTGGGGCCTTAAAGTGAATCAAAATAAAACTAAGATAATAGTGTTCAAAATAGGAAATAAACTGAAAAAATCTGAAAAATGGGTTATGGGAGGTGAAGAAATTCAAGTTGTGATGTACTTGGGGATTAAACTAAGCAGGAGAGGGAACTGGGAAACGCACAAAAAATGGGTACTTGCTAAGGGAAGATCTGCTCTGGGTTTACTGAGAAAATGTTTGTATATCACACCAATGAAGATACCATGGTTTGAAAGACTGTACTCAGCCCTAGTAGAGTACAGGGAAGGGTATGGTGTGGAAATATAGGAGGTGGAAAATGGATGGGTGAAATTAGATCTTATATTAAGAGCATACTGCAAACTTATGTTGGGGGTGCCTCAGAATTCAGCAAATGTAGGAGTACTTCTAGAAATGGGAAAAAGCAGTGCTTAAGGAATGGTGATGGAAAGAGTGGTTAAGTACTGGTACAGGATACTACAGTTACCAGAAGACAGTTTGATAAAATGTCTTAGTTTCCAAGAAAAGCATCCCAGCCATGACACCTGGCTGAGAAAAATAAAAGAGCAGTTAGAGAAGGGAGGATTAGGTGATATATGAGTACATAGGTATAGCTTAATACAGGGAGTATGGAAAGAAGTCTGATCAAGGTTTGAGGATATGGATCGTCAAACAATGTGGACAGAGTTGGAAGAGATAAGGACAATGGTTATGTTTAAAATATTGAGAAGAAATAAGATCAGAAAAGTATTTAGAAATCTGTGACAAAAAGGAAAGAGATGCGATAGCGTGGTACCCATTAGGGGTATGGAAATTGAAAGTTCTAAGGGGCAATGTACCGCAAGGCCAATGCCCGATGTGCGGAGACAAAGAAGATGGGGTGCATATTATATGTTAGTAGTTGATTTATTTGTCATTGAGCTGTATACTGCAATAGACAATGTCATAAGAAACATCTTAATTCATACAACAAAACCATTATATAATATTTATATGGGAATGTAGAGGAACAAATAAATGGAGGAAAGAAATGATTAGGGAAAAATGGTTGAGAAGCAAAAGCATTATAGCAATAAAGAAAATGTTTACTGATCAGAGTCAGGTAAGGCAATTAGGGGAATTTTTATGGAATGTTAGGTCAGAATGGAAATGGTCTATTGACAAGGAATGAGTGAGTGAGTTCATTGTAATTTATAGTTTATAGATTGTTCCAAAAATGTTGTGTAAGGTTATGTAGAATTTTATGTCTACTGGATAAGTGGCCAGGGCCAATACCAGTAGATGCCATTCTGTAGTAGCTTAGCACAAAATAAAATAAATAAAATAAAAAAATTTCTCCCGAAAAGTAGTAGTACCATGTCTAAGTACACTTCCACGTAAACGGGTCCATAATCGCAAGGTAAATTCTTTCGTATTACAATTAGTTTAACCATTCCTTCTCCTTCTGCCAACCTTCACATCATTGGTTTTGGCTGAAGCTGCCACCCCATCCATCAATGTTTAGGTATACTTGGCCTGTGAACCTTCCACCTCGAGTTGACGATCGCTTTTAGTAACATCAGGTGTTATCTACCCTAACCTCGGCAGCAGCCAAATGTGTTGTGAGAACATGCAACAAGAGGTTTTGAGTGGCCCACAATGTTGCCATATTTCTCTTGGAAATTAAACTTGGCATGACACTAACATTAAATTGTGGCTAACTTCATTCAAATTAAGATAAAAAGGCATTCACACAATGTTTATGCAACAATTTGTGAAATAATGAACCACTTATATCCATCTTCAAGAAGTAGAGGGCACCAAATATTTCTTTTTTTTTTTTTTTTGCAAAAGGGCTTTTTATTGACAGTAATTGTATTGGACATATTTCTTACACTCATGTAAAATGACTGGTTAACCTGTGGCCGAAGCAGTACCTTTCATCCTGTATATATAAGATAATAGTAATAGTACTAATAAGTGTAATAGTAGTAGTAGTGGTGGTGGCGGTGGCGGTGGCAGCGGCGGCGGTGGTGATGATGATGATGGTGGCTGTGGTGGTGGTGATGATGGCGGTGGCTGTGGTGGTGATGATGATGGCAGTGGCTGCGGTGGTGATGATGATGGCAGGGGCTGTGGTGGTAATAATTAGGGCTAGGAAGTTCATGCATTTGCATGTTTTTTCATAGGGGCTAAAAATGTATGCTTTTACATTATGTGCACAAATTATGGAATTTTCAGTTATTTGGACATAATTTTATGGTGCATATAACTGCACATTTTCTTGATTTTGATAATTGCATAATATTTCAATATTATATCCCCTATATTGCATATTTTAATGATTTTTTATTATTTTTTTCCATCTGGATATATTTTTCATAATGGTAGTATTGCACATGATGATGCAACTCACGAAGATTTCAATATTATAGCCCCTATATTGCATATAATGATTTTTATGGTTTTTTATTATTTTTTCCATCTGTATAATATTTTTCATACTGGTAGTATTGCACATGATGATGCAACTCGCGAGGTGGTGAGAACTAATGCTGAGTCATGTTGTCATGCAGTGAATCCCCTGTTTCCATCCTTTCATTATATGTGTGTGCATAGAGAATAATCAGTGTGTTAACTGAGATGTTTATATTAACAAAGATAAAGTGCAGGTCAACGTTTTGAGCAGCACGATTATAGCAACGCTTGCCTGTCCACCAGTAATTGTGTCGTGTTCTTCAAACATAACAGTGTTGTGTACTTGTTCCCATTAAATTACTCGTATAAAATGTTAAAAAGCTCTTCACATGCCGAAAATAAAACCAACTTCGAGTGCTAGATTAATTAATTTACAGAAAGAGTTTTCGGGTGACTTAATATCAACAGATAATAGGGTACTGTTTTGTGGAGCATGTGAGAAAAATGTAGGGAGTGAGAAAAGATTTCAAATTGTTCAACACATAATCGCAGCAAAACATAAGGATAATTTAATCAGAAAACTCGCAAACAAAGAACCTGTTCAAAAACAGCTAGTGGAGTATTTAGGAAGTAGGGTTACTGAATTTTCCTGTGACTTGTGCCAAGCATTTTTAGCTGCTGATATTCCCCTGTTCAAAATTAATAATACGACATTTAAAAACTTTCTTGCCAAGTACACTCGACAACATGTGCCTGAAGAAAGTACACTGCATAAGACCTATGTTGGACATTGTTACAATAACGTATTGTCTAATATACAAAATGAATTAGCGGATCAGTTTGTGTGGTTGTCTGTTGATGAAACCCCTGATTCGATTCTGAGCGCCATTCTATTGCTAATATAATTGTGGGTGCTTTAGGTAATGAACAAAAGACTACATCTTATCTTCTTAATGCGTGCGAATTGTGGGCCACTGACAATGTAACTGTGACCCAGTTTGTGATGGACTCTTTGAAATTACTATGGCCATGTGGAGTCAAATACGACCGGTTACTTTTGTTTGTTACTTATGCAGGTCCTTATATGGTAAAATCAGGACAAACTCTGAAAGGTATTTTTCCTAACTTAATTCATAGAACTTGTTTGGCACACGCTCTTCATCTCATTTCTGAGACAATATGTGGTTCTTTCCCATTGGTAAATAGATTTGTGTCCCTCACAAAGAGAATTTTTGTTAAATCTCCTAAAAGAGTAAAGCTGTTTAGATCAACAGCACGTAATATCCGACTTCCTCCTGCACCAGTGTTAACTCGATGGGGAACATGGGTCGAAGCAGTTTTATATTATGCTGAGCACATAGAAATAGTCGAAGAGGTTGTTAATTTATTGGGCTCGAAAGATGCTTCATCAATAGAAACTGTGCAAAATATTCTGTCAGGCACTGAGTTAAAAGAGGATCTTAGTTTCATATCTGCCCATTTTGCTTTCTTACCAACAGCCTTAACGGCATTGGAAGCTGTAGGATCTCCCTTGCATGAATCACTTACTGTCTTTGAAAAAAACAATATGTGATCTAAGGTCGGTTCCTGGTAGCATAGGACAAAAAGTGAAAGAGAAAGTGAATTATGCAATTTCAAAAAATTCTGGTTATAAACAGATGTGCGATATTCGAGATATCCTTGAAAGAAAACCATCTGTCAGACCAAAAGACTTGACTCTCTCTGTGAAGCAGTTAACATCATTTAAATATGCCCCGATAACATCTTATGACACGGAGAGAAGTTTTTCGTGTTACAAAAGTATTTTGCGAGACAACAGACAGTGTTTTACAGTTGAAAATTTGTGCAAAGTGTTGGTTGTGAGCTGCAATTTAGCAGTTAATACTAGGAGCAGGATCACTTCTGCTTCAACTTCTAAGGAGTAAGGTAACTTTATTTATTATTTACACTAACTCGTATTGTCTACTGCAAAGGGACATTAATCGTTTTAATTAAATAGTGCATATTTCTTGGTATATTTTCAAGTATTTTTGAATCAAGAAGTACTGTTTGTAATTTTTTTTATTTCTATCATGTTGATTTGTCTAATGTTCTGTTATCTTTTACCAAATGTTTTTCTAGTATATTAACTTTCTCATAGTGTTAGTAAATTCATTGCTATATTATTGCTGTTGTATATATTTTTGTCTTCAGTTCCTTATGTTGTAATGGAAGATTACTGTGGTCTTGCGACCGGAGAGAAGTGTGTAGTCGGCTCTTAACCCTTGTGGCTAACTGTCGCATACCACAGAGAGATCTTTGCAATGCACTCATTTCTCCCATCCTTAACGCTACATGACCATTGCTTGTCCATTCAAATGAACCAATCAACTTTAATCTCTGGTTATGGAAAACTACAGTATAACTTTTACTAGACTCAGACTCAGGGGTCTCCGTCTAGGGGATATGTGAATAGTGACCACAAGGTACCCAAGCTGAGCAGAACATTACTTCCACTTACTGGTGTTTTGCTCCTCACTGTAACTTTTCTATCTGACCTTACCTTGGTCATCTCTTGTTCTCTTCCGACCCCGATGCTATTAGGGTTCCCGAGGGCTAGGGAGTCTTTATTTTTCCAACCTCTCCATTTCTCTAATTTCTCTATAAAACCTTAACCCCTAACATGCTGACCTGTCATGGCATGTAATACGTCCTCTGATTGGTAATCAGAGGATATGGTTGGTGAATTTATTTTGATAATTCTCCCGGTCAGGTCGGTGAGACCCGTAAACCAACGACAGGTGTGGTCCTCCAGACATTCTGGGGGATGTGACCGCCAAAACATAAAAATATGGTGCTCTCTAAAAAGCGGTTACTATTACTGCTATTGCTCTCTTCAATATCATCAGTGAAAAATATTGGAGAGCAAGAGGATTAATGACTTCATTGTCAGAAATCCAGCATTAGCTAACAACATTTTCAAGTCTTTAAGAGCATATTTGCATGCACATTTCAGTGTTTTTAGGGCATGAACTTCCAAGCCCTAGTAATAATATTTATATAAATCCTAATTCCTCTATTGTATATAATGGATTTTCAATTAGATATTTCTATAGTTTAGTTTTAAAGGAATTTCCCTTTGCTGTTTTTATGTTTTCAGGTAGCAGATTAAACAGTCTGGAACCATTTATAATTGGGTCCTTTTCCAGGAACTTTTTTTTTTATATACCCTTGTAAATATGCCATGTTTGCCTCTTATGTTATGCTTGTGAGTATCACATTTTTAAAGTCACTTTGGAATAACGCAACCATATATACATAAAGTGATACTACTGTAAATACAGTTTGATATAAAATAATTTCTGCATGAATGTCTAGTGTCAATGTTATACACTGTTCTGATGCGTTTTTTTCTACAGAATCAATGCTCTTTCCATATGTACCTTGACCGCTGACCCCCACAGCTCAATCCCATATATTAGATGTGGAAGTATCACCCCAAAATAAATTCTATTCATTAATGATGTATTATGAAATCTAGAAAAGTGTCTTAATAGGTAGATACCCTTGCTAACCTTTTTGCACACATGCTCGATATGGCTCTCCCAATTTAAATGTTCATCAATACTTAGTCCTAAAAACATATTATTACTACTTTCTTTCACGGTTTCATTAACTATCTGAGCAGCTAGGTTTCTGGTTTGTCTGTAAGTTGCATTGAAAGCCACTATTTTTTATTTACTTATGTTACAGTTCAGACTAAGCCTTTCAAAATATTCCATTAAAGAATTTGCAGTATGTTTCATTTGTTGTTCTAGTCGGTTCATGCTTTGAGAGATCTAAAAATATACCTGCTACTTTACTGTTACTATCCAATTTGTTGACCACAGCTGCTACAAATTCTGATACTGCTTCGATAGTTAGAATAGTTTTTCCTAAAACCATGTTGAGTTGCCCTTAAGAGGTTATTTATATCTATGAATTTCTCTAATCTAATAAGTATGACATTTTTAAAAAAGTTTGGCTGTTGTTGACGTTAGAGCAACTGGTCTGCAATTTGTTATGCCCGTTTTCTCACATTGTGGAAATGTTCCATTTACCAGGGGATAATTTATTAAGTGCTCTAAAGCAGGGTTTGGCAGCTTAGTTGCTCTGTGATGTCATACTGCGGAGTAAGATTTCTCTTTTCTCAGCACAGCTGCTTGCAAGAGAGAGAATGGGAGGGGAGGACGTTACCTCTCCACTGAACTGAACAGTAGCGGCTTTTGCGCTTTGTAATTGTGAGAGTTTAGAAACCAGTAGTGCAGCCAGGATTTGGTACCTTTATTGGGAAACTTAAAATTTATTTATTTATTTATGCTAATGGAGTCGTAAACACGAAAAACACGCCAGTATTAAAACAATTTATAATAAGTAGTGCTAGGATTTTGATGACTTTGCATCTTTACTTTG
Organism: Tenodera sinensis; assembly: GCA_030765045.1. Lineage (NCBI taxonomy): Eukaryota > Metazoa > Arthropoda > Insecta > Mantodea > Mantidae > Tenodera > Tenodera sinensis. The sequence continues at coordinate 198,748,216 of CM060964.1, read as the reverse complement.
GCAAGTCTAGTTCATTAATGAGTTGTATATAAATCTGTTTCAGAGTAGAAGAAGTTACACTAATCGTATTTGTTAGGCCATTTTTTTTTTTCATTTTTCACTAATTATTGGTGTGGGGCATTTTATAGGATGTTTATTACATTATTGTACATTTTTATATACTTCAGGCAGCTTTATTGCATATTTATGCATTTTAAATAGTTCTTAGGTAGAGTTTGCATATTTTTGTTTTCAAGAGCAAAGTACCATTTCTGTTTGTTACATTTCATTTCTTAGTAAATAATTTGCAGAGGTACTGTTGGGTGGGAACTTTTCTCTTGGAAATCCAAATTGAACATTCCTAACAGCAGAGAAAATCTACTTATAAGAGAAAATCCATTGGAATTATTGCAACCTACCTTCAGTTTGGAATTAATAGAGGAAATAAGTAAATCAGACACACCAAAAGAAATACAAAAACTTCTAGCTCTGGAAACAATCAATACTAGAAATCCCACAGAAGAATGGCTGCACATATATACTGATGGATCCTCCAAGGAAAACCTTACTGGAGCTGGAGTTACGTGTTCACATTTTTCCTTTTATCATTCTGTTGGCAGAGACACAACAAATTATGATGGAGAAATAGAGGCTATACACATTGCTCTCCGACAATTATTAAATCTTCCCTTAAATAAATTTAACAAGGCAGTAATTCTTTCAGATTCTAAAGCTGCAATTCAGGGAATATGTTCAAATACTACAAAGAAGTCAACAAAAATTAGAGAATGCTACAAAATGTTAACACAACTCCAAAAAGTTAATAAGACTGTTCATCTCCAATGGATTCCAGCACACTGTGGAGTCATGGGGAACGAAGCTGCAGACACACTTGCAAAGAAAGGCACAACAATAAAACAAAAGTCTAAATTCAATTTCTCATATTCCTCAATAAAACGCTTGATCATTAAAAAATTTTCTCATTCATAACTACAAGAAATAGAAAGAAGTGCCAAAGATAAAAAATGGATTACACTACTTTCCAACCCAGATATAATCCCTCAGAGACCAAGGAAAACAGCGGTTGCAGCCTTCCGACTATTGACAAATCACAACTGCTTAGCAAGTCATCTCTGCAGAATAGGTATCTCAGCCTCACCAATATGTGTCCTGTGTAACAATCCAGCAGAAATGAACGAAGACCACTTGAAGACCTGTGAAGCATTAAGATCAGAAGAAACTACAGTTCAAAAGTATTGGAAAGCACGAATGCTAATGGCTTCATTGCCAGATGCAAGATTCTAGAAAACAACAACAACAACTTTTTTCTTGGAGAATTAACAGAAGACATGGAAGCAAGTGACATAGTTTACTTTAAGTATGCTCCTGTAGTATCAGTGGAAAGGAGCTTCTCTATGTTAGCAGATAATTGGCAATCATTTTCCTGTGAAGGTCTACAAATGGTACTTGCTGTGCATTGCAATTCAGGACTAATGAAATGAACACTTAGTATTTTCATGCAAAATAAATAAATTGCTTTTAGAATATCTTTTTTAATTTGTCTAACTTTATTAATTAAACTTGTTCTTTATTTAATTGCATTATTTTATTTTGTGCAATTTTGAGTTTCCCTTAAGCTAATATTAAAATTATGTGAGACCGAAATGAGCCTAAATGGCTTAAACCCTGTTGTTGTTGACGATACTGTTAAAATAAAAGTTTTCATTTTTAAGGTCATTTTTTAAATATTATAAGGCATTTTATGAGATTTTTAGGCCATAATTGCATTTTACTCTTAGGAAGTTCCGTCACTGAATGTATTTATTATTAACAAAAGTAATATAAATTCTGACACATGATAAACTAGCATTTGATATTGGACTCTGAATCTTCTAGAATTAGATTACTTTTAGTAACAAAACAATACGAGCCGTCACAGCACTACACGTGCTTACCGCTGCTGTATTGGCACTGCTCATGTCTTCTCCTTACAGTGTGCTCTGTCAGCGTTTGCCCACTCATACGTCATAAGTCTAATACTTGATTACCACTGTTCTATTCCATTGTAAACCTAAAACTTTTGTTTTACTTTCACTTTTACTCTCTTCAATGGACAAGATATCTTCTGCTGAACATTTCGAATTTCTAAGTTCAATCTCTGCATCATTCAGTAACCTAATACTCTTAGTTTGAAATATGTCACACTCTTCCCTTGAAGCAACTGAAATAACACAGTTGTCTACATACATAGGCTCCATCAGTTTGTGAACTATCAAGCTGTCTTCTTTGTGGACGTTGGAGAGATGGTGTTCTAGTACAGCACCTAGGATGAAGGACTGCAGGTTGTTGCGAAGATCACTCTTGAATGCCGTGAACTTTAATTTTATTTGTAGCATCGTGCTCTCACCACAGAAAATACAAATGATTGCAATCTTCTATTGCAACCTCAATAATTTGAAATACTTTCCTAATGTCTGAAGTGACTCTAATAATATTTTCTTGAAACCTCATGAGTATTTCTGGAATTAACTGGACATGATTAGGCCCCTGCCATCTGCCATCTTTATCTGTCCATTTGTCTGTCTGCTTATTTATCCTAATGGAGTCCTCTCTTTGGCTACCATAAACATGAAAAACACGCCCATATTATAACAATATATAATAAGTAATGCAAGGAATTTTAGGTGCTGCACCTTAAATTTTTTTTGCTATTATAATGCCCAAATATGCATATGTTGAAAAGAAAACGTTAAATGAACACATCCCTTTGAGCTTCGGTTGCACCTTTTTGCACCTTTTTGCACCTTTTTCCAAACCCAGCACCATTTTGTACCTTTTCTTAATATCATCACCTTTTTTGCACTTTTCTAAACATTGTTTGTCTCCTATACTGCATTTTATTCCCAAAATTATATATTTTTATCTTTCAAGGGTTGGTAACAATGCCCAGTATCAGTCCTGCGACAACAATTTCTTACACTTCAGCGCAGTGTTGTTAGTTTGCACCTCAATGCATCACAGTTATGCAAAGCTATTGTTTAAGGAAGGGCAATTGTTGAGTGCAGGAAGAAATGTTTCAGTTAAAAATATTATTTGACTAGTGCAGTCTGCCATTTGCCAGTAAGTTTTGTAGAATGCCAAAAACAAAAGTCAACGCCTACAAAGTATATGAAGTTGTTAAACAGTTTGGTGCAGATGGAATTCAAAGTGATGTATCTGTTTTGACCTGCAGAGTTTGTGACATTTCGTTTACAATTAATGAAAAACACCAACACAGTCATGTTAAGCAGCGTATAGGCAGTGCAAAACACATGAAAAATAAGGAACTAAAGTGCAGTAAAGGTGGAGGGCATCAACAGTTTATTGGCGAGGCGCTGGATTCTTCAAGTTCATTAAATAAAAATGAATTTTTCAGTGATACAGCAAAGACATTAGCGGCATGTGGTTTTCCTCTTTCCTCTTTCAACAACTCTATTATGAAAGCTTATTTGGAAAAATATACTAGGAAGTCTGTCCCAGATGAGAGTACCTCAAGAAAGTCATAACTTCAACCTCTGCATGAAGAAAAATTAAAACAGATCAGACAAGTAGTAGGTGAAAATTCAGTATATTTTATATTAGATGAAACCACTGATAGATATGTTCTTAACATTTTAATAGCTCTCCTAAATGGAAAGCAAGAGAAACCCATGTTATTGAAAGCCTACTTTCTGAACAAAACAGACAATGCTAATGTAATGTGTAGTTTCAACGATGCATCTTGTATGCTGTGGCCTGATGACATTCAATATGATTGAGTGTGGGTAGTACTTACAGACCAAGGCGGCGCCATGGCTGAGCAGTTAGCACACTCGCCTACCACCTAGGCAACCCGGGTTTGATCCCAGGGACTCACATATGGTATTCGTGGTGGACGAAGCGGCGTCAGGGCGGGTTTTCTGTGGGTGCTCCGCTTTCCCCCGCCATCTCATTCCACCGGTGCTCCATCTTCATTCCATGTGTCATCAATGTCACCGCCTGCGGTGCCATAGTAGTAAAAGCGGGCATTAAACACTACAACAACAACTTACAGACCAAGCATCTTACATGTTACTGGTCATTTCTAACCTCAAGACTATGTACTCTAATCTAAAACATGTTATCTGCATTGCACCAAGTTTGTGAGGCAATGAAAGAAGAATATTCATATGTAAATGAATTTCTGTCTTGCATCAAGAAACTGTTGAGAAAGGCTCCAGCTAGAGTACAGAAGTACATAGAAGTTAGAGAACTTCCTCTTCCAATTGTGATTCTCACTAGGTGGGGTACTTGGCTGAAGGCTGCAGTGTTTGTTTGCAACAATTTTAAGGCTATATGGAATCTTAAGTGAAATACTAGACGATTCTTCTGCTGTAAAAAAAGCCAGAGAACTAGCAAGTAAACAGGAGTTGCAAGATAAACTTCTTTCTGTGCATGGTTACTCGTTTATGACGACGGCCATTACAAGATTGGAGGAGCAATGTCCTGAGAAAGATTCACAATGGGCAATTTTGATGGAGGTAAAGACAGCTCTGGAGGGGGTTGGAAAGCAGAAGCAACGAACAAGGATTTTAATTACAGACTGCTAACAAAATATGCACCATTTGTGTCTGTTGATGTTGAATGTTCCTTTTCAACATACATATACGTACTTACTTAGTGACTGAAGGTGCAGCCTCACTGAAAAAAACATTGAGCTGTTAAACAGCATCTTCTTCAATAGTTTTCTGGACTTGTGACAGTGAATTTTGTTTCCTTGTCCTTAGTCATTTTATGTAATTGCCTAATTGGTTTTTATGTTGTTGAGCAAAAATTAAAATGGAAAATTTGCACCTTTTTTACCTAAATTAAAGCACCTTTTTTGCACCTTTTTAATCAAAATTTTGCACCTAAAATTCCTAGCTCTAATAATGTTACTCACGCTCCTTAAACATAATATAGTAGCTATTGTCTAGGACCCTTGGGAAGTTGCATCACTGAATATAAATTCTGACACATGATAAACTGACATTTGATATTGCACTCTGAATCATCTAGAATTAGATTACTTTTAGTAACAAATAAAACAATACGAGCCGTCATGGCACTACACGTGCTTACCGCTGCTGTTTTGGCACTGCTCATGTCTTCTCCTCACAGTGTGCTCTGTCAGTGTTTGCACCCTCCTACGTCATAAGTCCAATACTTGCCGACCGCTGCTCTAAAGGAACAGCAAGATTTTCTTGCACTGTTTAAGCAATTTTGGAGCTATCCATCCCACACACTTGATTGCTTGCTCTTATAGGAATTAATAGGAATTAATAATACTGTGACATTGGTTGTACAACAATATACGGATGAGAGGGGGCCGAGTGTGTACATGACCATAAACAATGATGCTGGTGAAACACAAAAGAAAGGAGTTGAGAGCCTTCTCCAATTCTTGCTGAGTCATTGCACACGTGTGTATGGAGGGTTCTCGACAGGTCACGTGACATTGGCTCCAGCATAAATAGGACCACACAGACAATGCAAGCAGTCAGTTTGAGTTAGAATCAGCAGTTTAGAGTTGGCTGTCGTGAGTTTAGTCATGTAGGTCGTTGCGTACAGTTAGTTTCTAGTTACGAGAGTGAGTCGGCCAGCCTGTCAGCAAGTATGTATGTGTCTTCGAGTGATTGTATCGTAATAGTCAAGAAATAAGAGGCAGTAAAAGTGGAGAAAGACATTGAAAAACTGAGAATGATTAATTATTAGAAGAACAATTATGAATTTTAATAGCAGAGAAGACTATAAACTGTTAGCAACAAGAAGGAAATTGTACATTTGTAGTAAAATTTAGAGGACAGTAAGGTAATAGAAAACTAACAGGACTTTCGAATTTTGCCATTTTGTTACAATACTAATGCTTTCTTTTGTTGATGTTGGATTTAAATAGATGGAATTACTAATATGAGAGAGATTATTAGTTATACTGTATAGCAATTTACTAGGTTGCATTGATTAAGCAACATTTAAAAAATATTTATTAAATGCATTGATTATCTTTGGATCAGTTGCTTTTGCTCTTTGTACAACCAAGTAAGTTTGAAAATCCCTTTCTAATTTATATTCTTATAATTTACCCACTTGATTGATTTATAGAGCTCAAATGCATCTTTTATCTTATTTTGGAGATAAATTCCTTCTGCATTTAAGTTTATGTGGTTTGTCCTGACTTTACTTTTATTATTTTTAGGGTCACCAATAAGGTCCAGTTTCTTAATGTACCAGGGGTATACCGTATACCCTGTGAATGGGGGGTGCCATACATAGGGCAAACCGGCAGGGCCAGTTCCACCAGAGTCAAGGAGCACGAATGGTCCATACGCTTAATGCAGCCTGACAAGTCAGGGCTGGTGGAGCACTGCTTTGAAGAAGACCACAGAGCTAACTTCAAAGAAACGACCATTGGGGCAAAATGTAGTGGTTTATGGGAGCGGAGGGTTAAGGAGGCTCTGTCCAACTCCTGCGAGGAGAACACACTGAACCGGGACACTGGATTGCAGTTTAGTCCCTCCTGGAAACCAACCTTAAAGTTGGAAATCGACCGACTCAGAAAACTCCGATTCCAACGGAGTGGTAAACCACCTCCACATTAGACTGGGTGTTTTCTACTCGGTACGTACTAGCGGACAGTACATATACTGGTCCCTTCATTCTTGCTAGTCATTCATCATCCTGATGATGGGAAAGATGTACACTCCCGAAATGTCGATGGCTCTGCATCACTACACCTGGCTAGAAGCCCGAGAACATCTTGAATAAGATAGAGCAAGTAAGAGTGTTTCTGTTTAGACCAAAGATTTTTGGCTTCTGTATGATTCTGTGAAGGCCCACATGCTGTCAAATCTCTGGAAATGATTAAATGGTATTTTAGTATGACTTTTGGTAAAATGCCACAGACCAGAAATAATTTGCTGAAGTGGAAAAATAGATTTCTGCAAGGTGTGTGTGTGTGTGTGTGTGTGTGTGTGTGTGTGTGTGTGTGTGTGTGTGTGTGTGGGTGTGTGGGTGGGTGGGTGGGTGGGTGGGTGGGTGCGGGTGCGCGGGTGCGCGTGCGTGTGCGAGAGAGACAAAGTTCTCCACAGCATTGCCAAGTAAGTGGTTTCAGTGCTGATGAAACTAACAACAAAATTGGCTGCCAAATTGTATGTGCTGCAGTTAATATTTTTTAACCCCTTCAAAAGATAGGAATTATGAAGCTCTGCAAAATGCCTCCGTCTTGACGATGACCTCATTTCATCTGAATTTTTTTCCTATGAACCATTTCTTCATGCTTGGGATCAAGAAGAAATTGCAGGGAGTCAGATCAGGTAACATGAGGGGTGCGGCAGCAACTCATAATGTAATTCATACAATTTAGCAGCAACAGCACCAGCCGAACCTGCTGGTGTGTTGTGGTGAAGCAGCATTTTCTTTGCCAAATGGGCCCATGTCTCCAACTTTTTGTTGAATTGGGCCAATAACTCACTGTAGTATCCCATCCAAAATTAAAAGGCAAATCACTGAACAGTGCTGCACTTTTTCCATTTTAGTAAAAAACATGTTGGGAGATTAACTGAAGTGCCTACTGAATCCAAACTAACCTATGAGTCATACCAAATTTGTTTTAGCAACATGTAACAAATAACAGTATATGATGTAACACCAACTTGCCTTAGCAACATCATCTATTTTAAAACATGGGTAATTATGAACTGCCCTCATGCATAAGAAAGACCTGAAAAGAAAATTGTTTTACAAATGACTTAATAAATTGACTCACAAGAACTAGGGCAGCACCATATTTCTTATTGCTACAAACATTTCTGTTACTTGTAAGGCAGAAGGAAGTTCTCTTTATAGCTGAATGTGCCATTTACCCAATTCCCATAATTGGAGTACCATCATCTCCAGTAAGGATAATCTCTGTTGTTATGTATAAGCATATGATTAAGTGGAAATGCAGATGGCATGTATGGTACTTTTTACTTTCTTTGTTATGTGTAGAAGTAGCAAAAGTATTGTATTCCACCCAAAAATTCAATATTGGGATTTCACTGGAAACATACTCTCCAAGTTCAAAAAAAGCATTTTTAAAAAAGGTCTATCTGTCTCTGTGTTTGTCAGTCTTTCTGTCAACAGCATAACTCGAAATCAAAAAATTGGTTAAATACTGAACTTGGTATCTATGTTCAGCATCTTCCAGGGATGCAACATAAAGATTTTCAACAAGATTGCTCTTTACTTGAAACATTTTCTAAAGACTTTTTTTCTCAAAAATGGCTCCAACAGTTTTGATTAAAATACCATATTTTTAAAAATATTTTGTCCTGAGTAGTCCTCTTCATCCTGGATGACTTTAGCACAACTAGTAAACTGTAAATGATAGACAAAATCTTACTGCACAAAATATGTAAATCTTGTTACCACACAATTTATGTCAAGTACACTTTATTTGTGGAGTGAACCATTTCCCAGGTATTCCTTGTTATTTACTTAAATTTTTCAATACTTATACCTTTCTCAATTGGGAAGTTATTCTTTTTTTTATCTCTTGGCCATGCAAGGAGAATGGAATGTCAAAGCCATCACACAGCAACAAGGTCTTAAGGGATTTGATTATCGCTTAAGCTGACTGTATTATCCCATTCCTATTGCATCTACGAGGAAATATGTAATAAAACCATTTCTACAAAGTTTTTGGAACTAAAAATTCAATACCACAGCTGGGATATTGAACCACAGACCTTCCGCGTCATGCATGGCTGCTCTTACCACTGAGGTATTGTGACAACCTACCAGTATGACATTGAATTCTCCAACTGATACATATTTTTCCTGATAGGCCACAAAGGGAATCTCACATCAGAGATAAATACCCCAAGGGTGACCTACAATTGTAAGTACTTTATGTCCTGGTATTGCCCACACATGACTTGTGTGTTTAAAAATACCAGCAGGAAGTTTGTTGGCATAAATAAATAATAATTATTTCTGCAAATGTTTATCTCAATAAACATGAGGTAGACAGAGGAATAAGCATTTGTAAGAATAGTCTGTACAAGAATAGAGAAAGTCATGTGAATGCAACACATTACATTTTTTTTCCTTCTGAATCTACCTTTCCAACTTATGTATTTGAGTTTTATTTACTATATTATAGTAGACAATTTCTTATCCTCAATATGCATTTTGAATGGTAACTAAGGAATAACTCTTGCTAATTAGCAATATTTGAAAATTGTTAATAGAGTTGGAGCCAGCCCTGGTACAAATCAGACAGCAGCAGATGAAGATACTGAAAATGTTCTGGAAGATGTTGATGCGGCAAATCCTGAAGCAAACTCTGAGCATTTTATGGCTATAATTGTTGAATGTCTTGCTCTTCTTAACAAGCTTTCTGATGCAGTAGAGGTAGGTGATACTTTTTATTCCCGATATGCTGGGGGTATGCCATGGGAGATAACTCTTCATAAACTGAAATTCTGATGTCATTATAACTGGTTTTTCTGAAGTAAAATTAATTAATTCACCCAAATGGTGGTAACAGCATATTATTACAAAATGTATGTGAATGAATGCATGAGTATATTTCTTCACCAAACACATAGTGCATTTAGGAATCCAGCACAACAGAAACTTCTAGCTGTATGTTTGGGATAGATACACTAAAATAAATATCCATATTCTAAACCGTGTCGCCTCTCTTGTTCACTTCTTAAGCTTATAGCAAGATAGAAAAGGTTAGGAGGATATTGTAATCTAAGAAAAATAATGTATTGGATGTATTTGTTAATAATGGTTGTTTGAATATAATTAATATTTATTTGCATTGTATTAATTGAGAAATGTTATCTATGATAATTTTTTTGCTGCTGTCATTTAAATATTTTACAAATGTTGAAAATATAACCTACAACTTCGTGCCGTGTGACATATTTAAACGTAGAGCCAGCTTGTACATTCGTGTGACGTTAGGCGAGAGCAGTGTATTGCTATGCTGCCTAGATTAGCGACACTACTTGCATGAAACTGAATGAATATGAAAAATGTTATTTGGGCATGTTTAGGAAGAACCCTCTTCGGCATAGTCTTGAGGTTTTTTATTTGTTGTGTGAGGGATCTTAGCAGCTTTAGTGTGAATTTTGTTTTTATTTGGTGTTTTTGTTGACGTCGTGTAGTGTTGTATGTAGTGGTTTTGTGTTTGTGTTCAGTTCCCCGTGTTTCACACCAGTTTGAGACCAGGCTTCAAGATGTAGAAACATTGTCAACTACGTTTCAGATCTTTGCATATTCATTGGATGTTAATGTTTCTAGCAGGTAGCAAATTGAATTGATAAATTTACAGTGCGACGATTTGCTGAAGGACAAATATAAACACAAGGAAGACTTGGCTGATTTTTATAAGAATGTTCCTCAAACCAGATTTCTGAGGTTGTATGCCCTTGTTGCACGGATATTATGTATGTTTGGTTCTGTTTATGTGTGCAAACTATTCTTTCTGTTATGAACCTTTCTAAGTCAAAATCGTGAAGTATATTCTCAGATCACAATCTAACATGCAGTCTTCGGTTACAAATGTGCCGTACATTACGCCCTAACATTGACAGACTAGTTAAAGAAAAGCGAAATGGCAAATGTCAGAAAATGTCCATAATTGTTCTGTATAACTCTCCTCTAGCTCAGGAAAAATAGTTACAATATCTGTTCTATTTGCGTTATATGACTGTTCACATAAACTAGAATGTATATATACATATGGCATAAAGCCGAAATGTAATTATTTATAATCTGTGTCTATTCCGTAATTGAAACAGTCAGCATTAAAATTACAATGTACCGTATGCCATTTCCTCTTCCCCGCTGTGACGTCACACGTTCAACTGACTATCAATGGGAGCATATGAGCTCAGTGAGCTGACGTCACAGCAGTGATACCTGTCTTCCCCTGACCTAAATCTAGTAGAATATTGAAGTACAACTTATTAAAATAAGGAAACACATGACCTACATTAGTATTGTCGCTTCAGATGTCAGAGAAATATTAAATAAATACTTCTTACCTATCACGATGAGAACTGTATCCTTGTAGAAGAAAATCAATAGTCATGGTATCAGCCTTGTTCATAATTAGACATATCACATACCATCTTCTCATATATTCATGCAATCTTGATTCAGTTATAATTAGACAGCGAGTTGTTTCTTAAATGATCTATTATCAAGAATAAATAAAATGTTTTTTTAAAACTGAATATTAAATTGAAAAATCCTTGCCATCTTAAACTACATTATGACACCCTGCAGGTAATAAGATTTCCAATGCAGGTCCATTGTAAAACAAGGAACTGCCACAAGCTCCTTAACTGCTTATCCCTAGAAATGCCCCATATCACATGAATTTTCTCTTCCCTTTTATCTACTATTACTTATAGATTATCTAAGTTGTATCTCCTGTACTGTCCCTCCATCTTTAACCATTTCACACTCTAATAGACAATGGAACATACGATCCAATTGCTTACATGTAATGCATTTTTCTTTATAACTACTTATTCCTTTTGGAAAAAATTATCAAAAGGCTGGCAGTTAGCAGTGCATGCTGGAAGAGAACAGGGTTTTGTTCCAAATATCTATGTATGATTTAAGGCCCAATAAAATTGTGGAGATTACCATGATAACGTGAATTATACCAACTATGAAAAGTGGATCCAGGAAAAGCTCATTCATAACCTGCCTCCTAGATCTGTGCTTATAAATGATGTCCCTTATTCCAATGTTCAAATTGAGAAACATACAAATTTGCACTCTGGAAGAGTCCAAATGATATCCTGGTTACTGAGACACATGCCTGAAGATAAGTCCAGAAACTCAAATTTTTCGAACCTAAAGAACCCTGAAGTTTATTAGCTTATCCTACTCCTGAAACTGGCACCTTCCTATAAAATAGAAAAAATGCTTGAGCAACACAATCATATTGTCCTAAGGCTTCCTCCCTACCACCTGGAATTAAACTCCATAGAACTAATATGGGCCACACTAGAAAAATGAAATCAATCCTAGTAAGAAGCATGTAAGCAGGTAAGAAACGAACATCAATCACAGTAGAAGAACGGCAAGAAGCGTGTAAACAAGTAAGAAAAGTTAAACTGGCCTTAATGAGAACAAAGAGACTTCTGCATGCAGGAGAGGTCTTAGTTATTCACTTAAATGGTGACAATGGGGTTAGTGGTAGGGAACAGAAAGACAATGAGCATACAGAAGATGATTGAACCAGAACAAGACCAAGATGACAATGAATCGCCATTTGATATCAGCAGATTTGCTGTTTTAATGCAGAAGAGCTGCAGTACTGCCTACACAGAGCTTTGAGAGTGATGTTTTGCTAGCAACAGGAAAGCTTTGTTTTTGATCAGGTTGTGCATCATACTCCAATCTCATAATCTTACACAAGAGGTGCATTGTGGCAATAGGTTACCCCCATCACACTTGTTACTCATCCCTACCGTGTATGATTTCTGTCAAGATATATGAATACCTCTGTACTGCAGTTCATTGAATCATTGGCTATATTGAAGTGGTTGTCAACTGCTAAGATTACCATTGTATGTAACTTACTGTTTCCATCACCATCAACATAAAGATTATTTTGATGTTTCTTCTGTTCCAAAAATTAAATTGTTGACTCTCGTATGCTTGCCCACCTCGGTAGCATGATGGTTAGCGTGTCTGCCTCACATTCAAGAGGTTGCAAGTTCAAATCTTGCTTAGGGTAAGTTATCTGGGTAAGATTTTTTTTCCGAGGTTTTCCCTTATCCTGAAAAGAAGAATATTGGGTAACTTAAAGCTCTATGGACCTCAGGCTCATTTGAGCATCATTTCACCCATTTCATTTGAGACAGAATATTGACCAATGGAGGGTCGTTCATGTAAATATTTTTGTAAGAGTGTGTAAATTTCTAATTCTTTTAATTTGGGTGTATCAGGGACTTATTTTTCAATATTCAAGATAGCCAATGTTTTCTTGTCACTTCGTGTTCAACCAATGAGAAGTGTTGCGCGGATGAATACAAAAGAATGGCGGTGTTGCGTAAGAGAGACGCGAGGGACTAGATTCATTAGCGTCTGTGAGCTCAAGTTGAAAGGATGTGTTTTTTTTGATAGCGCGTGAACATGTAACTTTCACCCAAACCTTTATACAGTGTAGATTCTACCAAACTGTGAAGATTGTTGATTAATTAATATGGTGCTAAAAGTGTAAATTAACGAATAAATATGTTGTGATAAAGGAACGTTGACTTATGCATTCCATTCTGTAACCACAACCCTGTAGATAAGAGTCGCGTCTGCTATCAAACTATTACATCATTCAGTAAAAACATTATTCCTGCTGTTATATATAACAATCTTTTAATAAAACCCGCACCAAAATGGCTTACCCAACGTGGAGCGCGAATTTAGAATGGAATGCAAAATTACGAGTACGAAGTGTTAACATCAAATGACGCCATCCCATCGCGCAGGAAAAAGACGCCATTAAACATCGTTTGATATCATCGATATACGGAGAATCAACGTGGGAAAACACCGGAGATCATCTAGCGAAGCCAACCGCCCAGGAGACGTAAATAACTGGACGAAGAACCAACGGAAAAGAAAGTAGGATCCAAAATTTTTGTTTTTACATACATTTTATTTCCATTTGTTAATGCTACTAAGAAGTGGCAAAATAGTGGGACTTTTAACCTTAAATGAATTAAATAAAGAAATTAAAATGTCGCGAAAAGAGATAGAAACAGGAGTGGGGGAAGGGGCAGATAGGCCTAGTTATCAGGTAGAATTAGAAAGTGAGGAACAGGTGGAAATAAGCAAAGACCAAAGGTTAATGATGATCATGTTTGAAAGACTAGAACAGAATATGAAGGAAATAGGTCAGAAAATGGAACAAAACAAGGTAGAATTAGGTCAGAAGATGGAACAAAATAATGCAGAATTAAAACAGGATATAGAACAAAGTTTAGGTCAGAGTATAGAACAAAAACTGGAACAAAACAAGGTAGAATTAGGTCAGAAAATAGAGGGAGTGACAGAGGACTTGGAAAATAATAAAAAAGAAATAGGTCAGAAAATGGAGGAAGTGAGAAAAGACTTAGAACAGAAAATGGAATTAGGTAGACAGAACCTAGAACAGAAAATAGAATTAGGAAGACAGGAGTGTAAAGAAAACATGAAAGTAATGGAAACTAATTTAAAATTAGTACATAAAAACTTAAATGAAACAAAGGAAGCCTTAGAAGCTAGGATAGAAATTGTAGGAGATAGGATGGGAAAAATAGAATCAGAAATGAGAGAGAATAAGATTGTATTAGAGGGAGAAATTGCTAGATGTAGAGATGAAATAACAGAATGTAATACAAGTGTAGACTGTAAGATAACAAATGTAAAAGCAGAAATAACTGAGGAATTAAGGAAAGAGATTGAGGTAGTAAAGAAAGACATTGTTAATGAAACTGTAGAACAAATTGTAATTCCTAAAATTAAGACAATGAATGATGTGGTGCTTTCACAACAGGATGCTATAAATGATATGAAACAAAGCCACTTAGAAATAAAGAATGATTTAAAATCAATTTGTGAAGAAATGAAAAAAGGGAAAGAAAGTTTGGCTAATGTAAATGATGTTGTGAAGGCATTACAAAGACAAGATGATTTAGATGTAAGTAATGTACAAGATGAGAGTTATTTGAATAATGTACAAAATGTTGACTCACCATACAGAGAAAGAGGTTCACAACCAAACAATGACACGACACACAACACATGTTACACCAACAGCATATTACATGAAATCACACCACCTACATTTGACGAGGAGAAGGGAGACGATCCAAAACTCTTTGTTAAAGAGATGGAAGAATATTTTAAAGTGAAAAGGATACCAAACGAGCTTAGAATGATGATAGTTAAGAAAAGCTTAAAAAACAAGGCATTAGAGTGGCTCAGGTTAACACTAGCTGGTCATGAGTCGTATAGCTCATTCAGAAATTTATTCCTATCGAGGTATTGGGGCCCAGCTAAACAAAACCAAACTAGGGTAGAGCTAGTGACAGGTAGATACGATCCAACCAAAGGGTTGTCGTTAGTCGATTATTTTATGAAAGTAGCCAACAAAGGAAAGCTATTAGAGCCCAACTTGTCGGAGGCAGAACTAATTGCCAGCATAACAAGACATTTCCCAGACACAGTGAGAACAGGGTTAATTGTTGCGAGGCCAGTAGATTTTGCAGATATGATAGAATTGCTGACAGCCTTCGAAACACAAAATGGTCGGCCTAATGAGCATAGACATAGGAACGGTCACCCAAACTCACCCATCCTAAACCGGAACACGGCTACGAACAACCAGAGTGAGGGAGAACATAGAAATACTAGGAGTACCCATGAAAGGGGGAGAGGGGCACACCATTTCCCACAACCACATAATCATGGCGAGAGGATGGAGAACACAAGACAGCGGTACCACGACACAATACCGAATGGTGAATCGAGATACAGAACATATACATATGATCGTGGAAGACCAGGAGACCATACCCATCAAGTGAATCACATACGATTCAGTAGGGAACACTTGAACAACCACAGACCGTCATATGACAGAGGTTCACGCCAAAGGGGCAGAGACCAATGGTACACTGACAACATAAGACAGCAGGAAGTAGATGAAAATGTGCCAAATAGGGCAGATGATGCACAAAATACAGAAACAACAACCACCACCAACACTCAGGGAAATTACAACAACTAAGTTTGTCCCAACCGAGTGAATGACAAACAACAAAATCTCAGCAACTTACAATTGATATCGACACCATGATGGCTACACGAAGAGAAAGATGGAACCACTGGTCATAACAAAACAGCTGGGTGACCACACGTATGAGCTACAGAATACAAATGGCAAGTTGGTAGGAAGATACCATAAAAATAAATTGAAGTCATACAAAGAAAGGACCAAATAGTCTTTGCCAACGAATGTGTAAGGCAGGAGTAGTAGAGATGAAAGAAGATAACAATTTTTAATGGGTTACTTATAGAAAATTATGTTCAGATTTGGAATTACTACAAGGAAGAAAATCAACATAGTCATTGGCTATATCGACCACAAAGAGCATTGTCAACAAAAACAGACGAGGACACTGATTGTCATTAAAGAAATGAATCATAGCGACGGAAGATAATATGTTTTTGACATAAGGATGTCAGGGACAAAAATAAATCAATTATGATGAAAAAGATATAATATTTCGACACAAAGATGTCGAGGGTAAATTGAGAAGAAAAATAATACAATTACAGAATAATTGTAAGTATAGAAGTTTTCTCTTATAGAAATAAGAGACAAAGAAATGACAATTAGTGAAGTGAGGAAAACCATAACCAGAAAAACAATGCCCATGAATTAAGATGAATATAGCCAATGCTAAGCTCGAAGAAATGTTGAACCAAACAACAATGAACAATAACCCAATTAAGAAAATTAGTACCATTAGTAACATCAGAGTTTAAGAACCGACTCAACAACCTGCCTATACATAAGCTTATAAGACAAAGAAGGCAAAGAACTGAATAAAATATTGCCATAAACATGATCATAATCATTAGCTCAAAATTTGTATCCTGTTTTTCTCTCCTCATAGCAATGAATACAAGTCAAAAACCACATAATAAACCATGATACACTTAAATTATATTTGTGTCAATGTCAAATGTACAATAACTGAGTATGTGTTGTATAAGAACTGAATATGTGTTGTACAATAACTGAATATGTATTGTATGATAACTGGATATATTGTGTAATAACTGAATATGTTGAGTAATAACTAAATGCGTTATGCAAAAACTGAATGTGTATTGTGTAATAACTGAATATGTATTGCATAATAACAGAACATATGTGGTATGATAGCAGATATATTGTACAATAACTGAATATGTATTGTATAATAATTGGACATGTTGTGTAGTAACCAAATGTGTTGTACAATAACTGAATATGTATTGTATAATAACTGAATGTGTATTGTATAATAACAACATATGTGATATGATAACTGGGTATATTGTACAATGACTGAATATATATTGTATAATAATTGGACATGTTGTGTAATAACTAAATGTGTTGTACAATAACTGGATATGTATTGTATAATAACTGAATGCATTGTGTAGTAATCGAATATGTGAAATTTATAAAGACATGCTGTATCATGTCAAAACGAAAGACAAAGACAAACAGTGAAGAAGACTGTAAAAAAAAAAAAAAAAAAAAATATTGTACAAAGTGATTGAATCATAGGAGTAGGGAGAAGTATTGTATTGTGTTTCAAGATTGTAAATATAGGTGACAACTTGGAAAACAAAACAAGGGGCATATGAGACAGAATATTGATCAATGGAGGGTCGTTCATGTAAATATTTTTGTAAGAGTGTGTAAATTTCTAATTCTTTTAATTTGGGTATATCAGGGACTTATTTTTCAATATTCAAGATAGCCAATGTTTTCTTGTCACTTCGTGTTCAACCAATGAGAACTGTTGCGCGGATGAATACAAAAGAATGGCGGTGCTGCGTAAGAGGGACGCGAGGGACTAGATTCATTAGCGTCTGTGAGCTCAAGTTGAAAGGATGTGTTTTTTTTGATAGCGCGTGAACATGTAACTTTCACCCAAACCTTTATACAGTGTAGATTCTACCAAACTGTGAAGATTGTTGATTAATTAATGTGGTGCTAAAAGTGTAAATTAACGAATAAATATGTTGTGATAAAGGAACGTTGACTTATGCATTCCATTCTGTAACCACAACCCTGTAGATAAGAGTCGCGTCTGCTATCAAACTATTACATCATTCAGTAAAAACATTATTCCTGCTGCTATATTCCGGTATGCTATGTACAGACTTATTAATAAAATCCGCACCACATTCATTCAGCGTACGATATGACATTACGTTGGAGGACGTTAATTAAAAAAAAACTCATACGCTTGGATTATTACAAGTATTATACTTAATTTAATCAATCAATGTGTTGGACTATTAATAATGCTTAAAGGAATTTAGTAACAGTGACATCTCAATTATACTTTTATATAGGTGGAGTCAGAAATGAGATTTTTTAGAACGATAGCTGGTTACTGAAGAATAGATAGACAATGTAATGAAACGATAAGAGATAAACTAAGAATATTTTATTAAAATAAGAAAATAATAACAAGAAAAATATTATGAACATGTATAAGAATGCCAGAGCACCGTATCCCTAAAATGATCTTAGAATACAAACCCAAAGTCAAGAGAGACAGAGGAAGACCCACGAAACGATGGAGAGACCAGTTTCTTTGAAGACGACGGAACAGGTCAAAAGGCCTAATCCTTGTGGTGATGATATATGTGGAGTCAGTTGTAACACTGCCATCTGCCATTGGTTCTGAAATTAGTCTCTCAAATAAAAGTGTGGGTACAACTGACTACAAATATAAAATTGTAGTGTTACTATTTACAGAACCATTAAAAATAAGTTTGTAGAATATGTTTTATAGCTACCTCATAGTTGTCCCAGGTTTTAACCCTAGTTGGATCAACCTGCATGGATGTTATTTTCATTCAAAGCATTTCCTGAATCCTTAGTTTGAATATCAGATAAGTTTAATGCTGATTCCAAACTCATTCATACATTCATTATTGAATATGACCTTTACAATTAAAAACACAGATTTAAAGAAGCAAACAAAGAAAGCAAATTAAACACATTTGCTAAGGGTTACTGGGTATAACATAGAAATTTCTGCTTGAGTACTACTTTTGAACTGTGTAACAATTGTTTGCTTGTTGAGATTAATGTGTTCTTTGAGATACCGTCATAGAAAAAACTTGAGTCTGCAAATACATAGTCTGTTGAAAGCAGTAAGCCTGGATATGACATGCCTGCCACAAGCTGCTCTTAGCTGTAAATTCACAAGCAGTAAGACCAGTGGTTTCACCTTGCTATGTCCAATGCTCTGGATTTTTCAGTACAGCATGTCTTCTGTGATATCGATCATGATTTACTGCTAAGGCTATCCTCCTCCTACCCTCTCTGAATTGGAATAATGTAACTATCATTGATTTTCAGAATAAAGCTCAATCAGTTTACAGAGTTCAAAACACAATTTCTCTGTGCTTATTTCCTCCCTGCATTCCTTAGAAGCCTTCAAAAGAATTAAAAAAAAGAAAAACAAAGAAACAGATGTGTAGGGGTTACTTATTTAAAACAGGTTTCTTTAGCTTATATTCAGTTTTAATTAATTTCTTCTCAGAGAATAAACTGTGGTGGTTTATTATTTTTACTGTAACCAGGTTAGAACAGATTTTTTTGCATTGTGAAAATAATATTGCAGGTGTACCAACACTACTTCCTCCCCAGTAATACAGTTAACTTTACATAATATACATGTGAATGTGATAACAATTATCTAGAATAAAAATTGTTTAATTTACAGAACACTTAATCTTTGTGTTAGCTTCTGTGTAATGAGAAGGTAACTTTATTATTCGTCCCTTTTTTGACATTTTAGTGTTGGCACGAGCATCTTTTGCTTCGTTTTGATTCTGCAGGAATTGTAGTAACTCTAAGAATGATGTCTGATCCTCCTCTTTGGTTGTCAGTAGATAAGTGGGTTTTGGTCTATCCACTGATATGTTCACCAACTTTCCTTTGATTTTTATGGTGAAATATTTGGTATGTCTTGTTACCACCGGAAATGGACCGTCATATGGAGGTTCAAATGGTTTCTTGACCCTTTCGCATCTAATATCTGGGGTGAACAACATAGATCCTTTGGAATGAATATTGGTCTTGATGTTACACACTTTGGCTTAACAGGCTGTAAAAGTTGCAGGTTAGATGCAAAAGTGTTAGGTTCCATTTTAATTCTTGGCTCTTCAAAACATTCGCCTGGCAGTCTGATTGATTTTCTGTACACCATTTGTGCAAAGGAAAAATTCGAGGTCTCGTGAAGTGCACTGTGTAATCCAAGGAGAACAGTTGGTAACGTGTCAGTCCACTTTACAGAATTATGAACTCTTATGGCTACTTTTAATGCTCTGTGAAGTCTCCCTATTTTACCATTGGATTGCGGATGATATGATGTAGTGTGTTGGATCTTCATTCCATGTACCATTGCTAAGTTTGCAAGGAACTGTGTACGTTGATCAGAAATGACACGTAGTGGAACACCAAATCTTGATATCCAATTATGATAAAAGGTTTTCGACACTGTTTCAGCTGTAAATTTTTGAAATGGGTATATCTTCCATCCAAGATGTAAATCTGTCGATGCATGTCAAACAATATGTCATCTCATTCAAAATTGGTAGAGGGCCAATGAGATCAATGTGCACAACACTGAATCATTCATCTGGTTCCTCGTAGTTTCCCAAATGTGACTTTGTATGATGATTTATTTTGTTTCTTTGACAGTTTGTACAGTATTTTGTCCAATGTTTTATGTTTTGCTTTATATTTAGCCAAATAAATTTTGATGCTATTAATTTCACAGTGGCTCTTATACCACGGTAGGCTAAACCGTGAAAATTGGCAAATATTTGATGTCAAAATTCGTTAGGTATGTATGGTCTTATGCTGGTGGTGGATGTATCATACCAAAGCACAGCACCTGAAGGTAGCAGATACTGCTTGAATTTTAAAGATGAATTTTCATTTTTGAGTTCTTGCAGTTCCTCGTCTTCTACCTGTTGTTTGGCTATTTTTTCATAATTAATAACTGATATTTCTCCTATTCTAGAAAGTGCATCAGCAACAACATTTTCTTTTCCTTTAACGTGGCGAATATCTGTGGAGAACTGTGAAATATATTGTAGATGTCTTAATTGTCTGGGTGAAGCTTTCTCATTATTTTGCTGAAAAGCAAAGGTAATAGGCATGTGATCTTTATAAACTGTGAAGTTTCTCTCTTCTAGAAAATGCTTGAACTTTTTACTGATAGGTAGATTCCCAATAGCTCTCAATCGTAAGTACTATAATTCTTCCGTGTATTGTTCAGCTTTTGCAAAAACAATGCAGTTGGTCTGCATTGTGGTACAGTATTTTTGTATGTATATATGGGATACTGTGTTTCTGGTCTACTTGGGAAGGTGTACGTTGGGAAGGCATGGGTGTTGTTGGTTGCTCCGGCTTTTTATAGGTGTGAGTTTTGTTTGAGCACGAGATCTTTATCTCAGGGTTGTCCAGCTGAGGAATGTTCAGGTAATCAATTGAAGTCGGGTTGCCTTCTATTCCTTTTAATGATTACTTTACTTCCACTTATGCTCCCTTCCGACACACAAGACCTGAAGTATACATGACTAATGTTGTTTGCGCGGCGAGTACATTAAGTTGTCAGCTTAGGTTTATTCGCGCCCCACCCATATTATAACTTGCAACTTCACACGTTCCTCTGTCCCCCTGAAGATCAAACAAGCAAGTCTCTCCCTCTCAAAAACTAAAACTGTAGATGCACACGTCTGTCAATCCCCCTGAAGATCTACCAAGCAAGTGTCTTTCTCTCCCGAAGAACTGTATTCCTCGGCTCGGCCCTTCCGCATGGCCAACTTCGCCTTGCAATTAGACACGTATGTCTCTAAGCGTTGGGTTTCTCAACCCTTTTGTTTCCTTTCTTTCAGGGGTAGTTGCACCATTACAAGCCTGAGGTCATAACTGTGCCTTTGGTCCACCTGTGGATGACCAGTCGCGTTGGAAGATAAAGCCTATATTCGGTTTTCAGTATTATATAAATTATTACGTGCACGGGTTTTAATTGGTGGGCGCGGGTTTCCCCTTCAATTGCCCACTCTCCAGTTGTTGCAAAACAGCACCATTGGCAATATCTGATGCTTCTGTGAATAATTCTAGTGGCAAATCAAGATCTGGAAATGTGAGTAGTGCACAGTTTGCTAAATGTTGTTTGAACTTTTCAAGCATTGATTTTGCTACCTCCATCCATTGAATTAATGTTTTAGCTTTCGTCTTGGTTCTCTTAAGATAATCGTGAAGAATGGCTTGAGTTTCAGCAGCATTTTTCAGATAACACCTGTAATAGTTGAAAATACCAAGAAATGTTCAAAGCTCATGCACTCTCGAAGGTAGCTTGAAGTCTAAGATCGCTTGCAATTTTTCTGGAAGTGGTATAGTTCCCCCTGAAGTTATCCAGTAGCCAAGAAATCTTAATTCTTTCGCTCCGAAGACTGACTTTTAGATGTTGATGTGCAGGCCATACTTTAATAATCCATCCAGTACCAGCTTGAGGTGATTGTGATGTTCATCAAAACTAGAAGAAGCAATCAATATGTCATCCAAAAAAGGAAATACAAAATTTAGCCCATGTAAAACTTAATTTATAAAACGTTGAAATGTTTAAGGTGCATTTTGAAGTCCAAAACTCATAACATTAAATTCAAATAAACCAAATGGTGTGATTATGGCAATTTTTGGCTTATCTTCTTCAGCTATAAATATCTGAAAGTATGCTTTAAAAAGGCCTATTTTTGAAAATAGACTACCTCTGATTTATCTCTGATGTGAGATTCCCTTGCGGTCTAACCGGGAAAGTACAAATCGATTGGGGAATTTAATGTCATACTGGCAAGTTGGCCATGGTAGCTTAGTGGCTAGAGCAGCCGCTTGATAAGCGGAAGATCTGTGGTTCAAATCCTGGCTATGGTATTGAATTTTTCAGGTTTGTTAGCTTATATTCAAATTTAATTAATTTCTTCTCAGAGAATAAACTGTGGTTGTTTATTATTTTTACTGTAATTAAGTTAGAACAGATTATTTTTTTTGCATTGCAAAATTAATGTTACAGGTGTAGCAACAAAAGATTATGTGGTCTGGCAAACTATGTGTTACTTCTGGACCTCCCTGTATGAATTAATAGCCTTTGGAATTTTTCATTCTTCTTTGTATAAGTAATGTACAATTTACATATAAAATGTCACTTCAAAAGACTTATTTAGGATTATATATTCTCTCTCACTATGTTCAATCACATGAATGCTGATTTGCATATATCATCTAGTTACATTTTATTATAGGTCCCAACCAAGGCTGTAAATGAAGCATTATTTCTTAACATTAATATTGAAATTATTCTTAGAGAACAATTGCTTCAGCCCAAGGGCTCAAATGACCTGTCGACAAGCCCTTAAACCCTACTCACTCACTCACTCAGACATGCTTCATCTCTTTGGGTATGCATTTTTTCCTATTAATGAAATTTGTTTGTTTCAGAGCATCAAAGTGGATATGCAAACAGAATTACTAGCAATTATTGAACGAACAACACAGCAAGTTTTAGATTCAACACAGCAAGCATCAGCAACACAAATGGGAGTAGGGGGAGGAACTGCAGGTAGTGGAGAAAGATCACAGACCCCTGTTCTTCTTGAACTTCTTCAGACTGTTTTTGAACAGTTTCGTTGTGTGGCAGCAGCAAATGCATCTGTACTACAAAGCTTTTCCAGAGCAGCAGATAAGCACAAAGTTGATGTGCGACTCTATGAGATGCCTGATGTGTGGTCCAAGATACAAGCTGTAGTAAGTACTTACATTGATAAATGTGATGCAAAATTAAGTCTTGTACAGAAGTACCAAATACAATGAATATTAAAAATAGAAGCACTATTGACCGCTTTAAAAAAGCAGTTTAGTAGTGAAGGTAAGTGTAAATAAGTGACTCAAATAACCTCAAACCAAATACTATGCCCACCTTTGTGGTGTAATGAACAGAAAGATTGACTGTCAAGTTTTTTGGGGTGTCTGAATTTTTTCCATGCAGTTATGCCGCATCCTATAAAGAAAAATATTTGAAATTATGGATCTTAAAGTAAATAATGTTAGCAGGTAATATTTTAAAGATTTAATATTTTGAGTCACAACCATTCATTCACCTGAAATGATATTGAAATTGAAATTTATTGAGTACTAAAGGCATGATACATTTCGAGTTGTTCCTGACTGGATCCCTGACCATATGTAATCAGAGCAACCTTGCACATCACGCTTTTTACTTTTATAATACAGTTTTGATAGTCTTCGTTTTTGTAGCTATCTTGTACATAAATGTCCATGTTACTTCTTTTCATTGTTCTTATCGCCTTATTCACCTAGTGTTATACTGTTATTCTGATTCCCTTTGAAAGTACTGATTTTTATAAATTTATTACTTACCTCTTCTTTATTGCTTTTCTCCCACTTCCATTACTGCTTAATGCTTACCATTGATCACTTCATTACTATGCTTTCGTTATCACTCATTACCTCCCTTTCCTCTTTCACTACATCATCTCTCCCCTGTTGCTTTGTCTTGTCACACGGTGTGGTGTTCCTGGTTTCTTAATACTTCTCAGAACCCATACAGGCTGGAAATGAAATAATCCATCAGACTGAGGGAGGTGAGAGAGTGGATGTAAATGAACAAAAAATTCCAATACATGTTTTTAATTAAATGCACTGTTGACTAGATAATCATGTATAAAGATGAGAATATGTGGCAATGTAGTGCAACTTGATTGAGTAATGTACTTCTACTGGTGATTCAATGAACTATTCTAGTGCTGTAAAGAAACCATTTAAGTAATGTGGCCATGTATCAAATCCAGATTTTTGTTGTTGACACATGGAATGCCAGAAAATTCTGCGAAAAAATGAGGTTACTGTTCACTGTACCGTATGCAAACTAATTTCAAATTCTACAAAAGATTTTACTTGGTATGTTCTATTTGAGAGTCTTACCATGATAAGGTAATAAACGCATGTGGAATTGGGCTGTTCTTTACTTTACGTCCTGCAAGCATTTTTTTCTAACTTTCAACATCAGTTGCAGTATTACATCCTACAGGAAATCACAAATATGATAGAAACGTAAATAATAACTTTAAATACACTCTAAACGTCCGGAAAGACACAAATTCACTTGAAATAAAATGAATGCAAGCTAAGTCCAAAGCTACTTAGTGCACAGAGTTTCTAGCAATATTACCGCCAACATTGCTCCCTTTGATGATACCCAAGTCTTTTTTGCCAATGTTAAAAACATCAATACATTGTAGTCAAAAGAACTGGTGAAAGTTGCCTGCAATCAGTACATAACATGCACGTTCTTAATAAGCTTTCTCATATAGGAACTACATGCATTGTTCGCCATTGTGACACAATGATGTGAGATCAACGAACCTAGCCATAGCAGTCAAACACCACTTACGCTCATGAAGTCTGTTTATTGAATGGCAGGGACCGAACAGGATATTCATTTTCACAATAAATAGTAAAGCTAGTTTGCTTCTAACACTGATACTTGTGGTGAACACATGTACAGTTTTGATAATGTCTGCCAGACGTATGTCTGGAGCACTAGTGCAGAGGTTGGCAGCAAATGGCACTGCAACCATGGCAATGCAATGCTTTACTTGAATTGAGCATTCCAAAGGTTATGTCACTTCTGTGAAACACCTCTTACATTATTAATACCATTATTCTGTGTTGTATTTAACCATATGGTACTAATAATTGCTAAATCTTTAGTAAAGCATAATTTATAGTGTGAATGTACGCTCCACTGCAATTTGCTTGAACAAAATTTATGTGCAATTGTTCATAGGTGTGCCCAACCGGGAAGTGTATGGTTCCATTTAATTTTTAAAATACCCATTTTAAAATGGAACTAATGTGCTTCAAGCCAGCAGGTACCTCTAATTACTTGTCTAAAGAAAGGAATTTGTATAACAAATATATTTGTAGAGCATGATGCAGAAGTTTACAAAGCCTTTTCACCAACAGTTACTCCAACATGATTTAACAAGAAGCTTATGAGCACTAAAAACTTGAGTTAAAGGGCGTACGGAATAAGAAGGCACACGAGGCGAAACTAGACGAAGGTAGGTGAGAGCAAGTAGCCTATCCTAGAGAGGCGATGTTGTCCAGTTCAGTAATGCGCTGTCTAGAGCAATATTTGCTTTTCACTTTTCTCTTTGCACTCAACAAATCCAGTTACGGCTCATTATTATAAAGTATTCCATTGAAAAGAGCTGGAAATTATGAAGCTAACTGTCCAAGAAACAATATTTTAGGTGGTCAGTAGCCCAAGATATCAGTAATTAAAGAAACACTGCCACCAGCGATAGCAAATGCCACATGCCTTGCAACAAGGTTGTTTATTTAGAGTCTCAAATAGTTTTCTGCTCAAGGGGGAAAATGCCTGCAGAAAACGAAAAGGAGTTCAGTTGATTGTTATGATTCTTCCGAGTCATATTCAAGACATGGTATGTACAGTGACATGTGTGTCTTACAGTTACTGTAATTCGCTTTGCTGTTAAGAAACATGGCATTATCGAAACCTAGTGGCTTACAGGCGAAAGGGAACGTGTTGCATTCAGATGTGCGGGCAATTATTTTCAGTGTTTACACTTTTCTAAAGGAGTTGGCCTTAGAAGAAATGCGTACGAACACTGCATTTAAGAAGAGCCAGGTGCTGACAGCTAAGGCATGCAATGTAAGTGAACATTCAGTGAACTTCGTGATTTCAAGTTCATGTTCTTTAAAGTACATATATAGTTCTAGATATTGTATTTTAAGGCGAACGCTGGGTGAATTTTCAAAAATCCTAAGTGCTTTCCTGGGTGTTCTAAAATTATAACGCGTGTTGTATCTGTTATAAAGAAGCGTGGCTGCAAAGTTTGATGCATGTATGTTAAGGATTGCGTGTTTTAAATCACAAATGTAAGTTATTTTATAAGCGATTCTCTCGATGTAATGTTCACAATTTTTAAACAATACTGCATGTTTGTGTTCCTTATTTAGCTGTAAGATAAATTTCTAAGAAATAGAGTTTTAACACAATTGGGTTTTAAAAAAATTAATTTGTTCAGTTGTTTCTATTTTGTGCGTTTTGCTTTGAAAAAAAATTGTAGATATACCAAACTTTGATGAGCATGTTGTAACACACTTGCCTTACATTAATAACTGCATAACAACTGTTAGTTATCACTAGAGCCCGGATTTTTATGTAATATCAAGGTGCGAAATATGTACATATTTATGTAACAGAAAACATCAAAATATGTAATGAAATATGTTGTTAGGTAATGCTGGATTTCTGACAATGAAGTCATTAATCCTCTTGCTCTCCAATATTTTTCACAGATATTGAAGAGACTTAGCAGTAAATGTAACCGCTTTTTAGAGAGCACCATATTTTTATGTTTTGGCGGTCACATCGCTCTCTCACAACCCCCAGAATGTCTGGAGGATCACACCTGTCGTTGGTTTACGGGTCTCACCAACCTGACCGGGAGAATTAACAAAATAAATTCACCGACCATATCCTCTGATTACCAATCAGAGGACGTATTACATGCCATGACATGTCAGCATGTAATGAAATATGTTATATCAACAAAATATGTAAAATTGCTGGCCTATCACAGCACAACAGCGTCCCTCAGAGGCATATGAGGGGAAGGTCGGTGGATCTAAATACCACATATTTAGTCCTCCCGGCTAGGTCCGATGGACCCGTTGACCAACGATAGGTGTGGTCCCCCTTGCAAAATTGGGGTTTAACTCGGGTGATGTAACTGCCACATTGTAAAACTGGTGCCCGTTAAGAAAACAGTTACATGAAAGTCACATATTGAACATTCCTAACACCAGAGAAAATCTACTTATAAGAGAAAATCCATTGGAATTATTGCAACCTACCTTCAGTTTGGAATTAATAGAGGAAATAAGTAAATCAGACACACCAAAAGAAATACAAAAACTTCTAGCTCTGGAAACAATCAATACTAGGTATCCCACAGAAGAATGGCTGCACATATATACTGATGGATCCTCCAAGGAAAACCTTACCGGAGCTGGAGTTACATGTTCACATTTTTCCTTTTATCATTCTGTTGGCAGAGACTCAACAAATTATGATGGAGAAATAGAGGCTATACACATTGCTCTCCGACAATTATTAAATCTTCCCTTAAATAAATTTAACAAGGCAGTAATTCTTTCAGATTCTAAAGCTGCAATTCAGGGAATATGTTCAAATACTACAAAGAAGTCAACAAAAATTAGAGAATGCTACAAAATGTTAACACAACTCCAAAAAGTTAATAAGACTGTTCATCTCCAATGGATTCCAGCACACTGTGGAGTCATGGGGAACGAAGCTGCAGACTCACTTGCAAAGAAAGGCACAACAATAAAACAAAAGTCTAAATTCAATTTCTCATATTCCTCAATAAAACGCTTGATCATTAAAAAATTTTCTCATTCATACCTACAAGAAATAGAAACAAATGCCAAAGATAACAAATGGATTACACTACTTTCCAACCCAGATATAATCCCCCAGAGACCAAGGAAAACAGCGGTTGCAGCCGACTATTGACAAATCACGACTGCTTAGCAAGTCATCTCTACAGAATAGGTATCTCAGCCTCACCAATATGTGTCCTGTGTAACGATCCAGCAGAAATGAACGAAGACCACTTGAAGACCTGTGAAGCATTAAGATCAGAAGAAACTACAATTCAAAAGTATTGGAAAGCACGAATGCTAATGGCTTCATTGCCAGATGCAAGGCACTAGAAAACAACAACAATATGTAAAATTATGTAATAATCTAAATGCAAAGATTACAACCTCAAATCTAAATGCAGACTGCAAGTTACCTAGAATTTCGTAATTTGATCGGTCTATAAGTACATAAATTAATTACAATGAGTTAAAATTTACTAAATATAGAATTAATTATAGGGAAAATGTTTTGTTTTATGCAGAATTTACCTAAAATTTATTTTCAAGTAGGTAATCACGAAATAAAAAAGGTTTTGGATTATGTTTATTAAACTTACTCATTTCAAATAATTATTTTACTTAAATTTTATACGGTAAAGCAATGTTGAAATACTGAACCAATTTATCAATGAGTGACACAATCAATTCAAAATAATTAACTTTTATAATGTGGATGCATTTTCAGTTTTTTATCTCTTGACATACCATGAACCAGGCATTTTTATTTTGAGTCTTTTGCTTCTTTCAACGTAGTGAATAACCATATACTTCTCCACATTTTCAGGGGTCATTGTTTGTCTCCTATCGGATAAAATGTTCTTATAAGCAGAGAAGCTTCTCCCCACGTCACACAAAGTAACAGGAGCATATTTTAGCATAGGAATCTGATTTGCAGAGAAATGTGTTGGTAAATCGACACTGTCACCATTTAGCACTTTAGACACGGACACAAGCGCAGAGTATCCTAGATTCCTGTTTAGCACAGATTTGAATTTTTCACCTACATCTCACACGGGATTTTTATAGCACTGAATTCTGTGCGGTGCTTTCTTGAAGACCCTTCTTGTTGCTGATATCAACTTATTCGCACAAGGAAAATTACTTCTTACTACTTCAGCAACACGTTGCAATGCATGGGCCAAGCAGGTACATTCGGGTGGAAAATCTTAAGGGCAATAGCAGCTTTAATCATATAGTACACTGCGGCATCTGAATATATAATTAAACCTTTTCCTCACACACACCCTCTGGCCACAGAATCTTCATCCCATCATTTACAAATCTTGCAATTGTAGAATTATTTGTTTGTTCTAGCACCTTGCAACAGATTAGAAATGGGTTTGCTGGACTTTCGGAGCCCAGTTTTCCTACTACTAAATTTGTTATGTACCGACCCATGTCATCTGTAGCTTCAGCAACGATAAACCAAATACAGGAGTCTCTAATTGCATTCCGCATATGAGCAAGTGCTTCTCCATAACACACATGAAGATACTTTTTCCTCATAGTAGATTCGTCAGGAATAACTTTCTTGCAATATTTTTCTAGAAAGGAACGAAATTGAGGAAATTGAAGTTTATGCTACGGAATATTAGCTGAAATCATTGCACTGCACAGGTCTTTAAAAAAGTCATTTCTGGACGGTTCCTGTTGCATTTGTGTCAACAGAACTTGCTTTTGAGAAAACTGTAGGTGAGAAGAGCACTTTTGATATATTGTTCCAATTGAGATTTCATGGAACAGCCAATTGTTTTACCGAATGCGTGACAGACTATTACTTTTCCATCGGTTGTAAAGGCGCTATCTAATTTCACCCATGAATTTAACTTGCAGGATAGTGAGGACGCAACTGGTGCCATTTTACTAAGACTTGCAGGAAACTAACTGCAGTATTATCGCCTCGCTATATTGATGGTTGTCCAGCAGCTCGCTTTGTTTCCTTGCAGCTATTATATTACAAGATGCCAACTATCGCGACAATGGTAACAACCAATTTCTCCAGTCCTTGTAAATGTCCAAAGGGCTACGAGAAACGTAACACTGGAGCTCAACATTGTCGAGCGGCACCTGCTTTGCTATAAACGGACAACAATCAGAACAAAGCAAGGCGCTTATTATAACATTGTTAATTTAACTTGCATCCTATTTCGCAGATTGATTTTTGTTGCTTTCAGCAAAACTTGTGAAAACAGTAGTTTATAATGTGACTACAATATTTTTTAAAAAGTAATAAAATTGTAACGAAACCCAGAAAATATGTACGTTTTATGTAACATTGTCAAAATATGTAGTAATGTGCAAAATATGTAAAAAAAAAATGTAAAATAAAAATTTGTAAGGGAGTCCCAAATGATGTAATTTGCCAACATTTTTACTTCTCATTAAAATATTATGCAGGATTTAAAATATGTAATTACATAAAAATCCGGGCTCTAGTTATCACTTATTGAGGAAACTATTTCCGTAGTTTCACTCTGATAACTTACAAATTACACCGTAAAGAACATTTTAAATGCTGAAAAATGTCTAAAATATTTATACACAGCTGGTCTGAAATTTTGTTTAGGCATTTGCTAATAAATAATGTACATGTTTACTTAGAATACATAATTTAGAAACTGATTAGCATATAAGCAGAAATTTTGCATAACAGTGTTAGAAAAATATGAGAAATATCAGAAAATGGCTCAAATATGCAACCATACCCTCCACTTAAATTTATTTAAATCGTTGCGTAACTCTTTCATATTCACTTCGATAACAAAAATATTTATATAAAAACGTTCCTAGAAAATCGGATATAATAAAAAATTAAAAAGCCAGAATTGTAAGTTTAATCACTTAGGCCCAACTTTCATCTTGAAGAATATAGACTCCCTTGAAACAATACATTGTGAATGAAAATTGCCTGCTTAGACGAGGAATTTATATTTGAGGCAAATTATAGGATTACAGAACTATCATCTCATTTTACAAGGAGAGAAATTGCTATAATTGGTTTTAATTCGGCACCTTGCAGTCCTTCACTGTCTTCGCTACTGTCTCACGTGAATATCTTCCCTCTCTTTCGCACAGCGACATGCTTCGGCAACAGTGCACCATAGCTGATTCGGGATTGGAGACTCTCATGTGCCTTCTTATTTTGTGCGCCCTTTAGCAAAATTTGTAACACCAACATTTCTGATAAGATTTGTGTGCATATGTGTGAAAGATATCAAAATATTTTAAGAAACGTACAAAACAAAAGTGATACTGTGTCTCATGAGTTCCATAGTCTAACCATTATTTACTCAGTAGCTTTAGAGACAAAAAAATTACCATTATTTTATTCATATTTATTAGCATTAACATTGGGATTAATTTAAAATATCTGAACTTGCCTCCAGGATGTAAATTTGAAATAAGCGTTAAGAGTAAGTGTTCCATATGCCCACCATTTGCATTTAGACAGGCTTTGCACCTTCTTACCAGTTCTGATTCACCCTGGCAAAGACCCCTGGCTTTGAGAGGCAGAATCAGGACTAAAAAATTCAATGCCATAACTGGGATTTGAACCACTGATCTTCTGCTTCACATGCGGCTGCTCTAACCACTGAGCTACCATGGCCAACTTGCCAGTATGACATTAATTTCCCCAACTAATTCATATTTTCCCGGTAGATCACAAGGGAATCTCACATCTGAGATAAGTACCCAAGGATGACTTACAATTGTAAGTACTTCGTGTCCCAGTTTTAAGTAACCTTTAGATGGTAATTGTTATTTTTTTATGCCAAACAACTTAGTACTGGTGTTTTTAAAAACTGGGAAAATACAAATCAATTGGGAAATTTAATGTTATGCTGACAAGTTGGCCAAGGTAGCTCAGTGGTTAGAGCAGCCATGCGTGAAGCGGAAGATGCATGGTTCAAATCCTGGCTATGGCATTGAATTTTTCAGTCCTGATTCAAACATTGCCCACACACTGCTTGTATGTTTAAAATCACCAGTAGTAAGTTAGTTGGTATAAAAGTATAACAATTACCCTTGAGTTGTTTCTAATTTCCTCAGCTCCTAAGAAAATGTGCTGATGCAGCTTGTCTGCAGTTTCTATTTCACCCTGTACACTTATTGTTCATGTCACCCGACAAATAAAAGTCTAGAGGATTCACATCTGACAATGTGGCAGGCCAAGCCACAGGTCCAAATTGAGCAACCCAGCGTTCTTCGCCAATTGACGATGGACTGCAAGAGCAATGTGAGGTGGTGCACCTTCATGAAGGAACTACATCATTCTCCTTATCTCTAATGGGACATAACTCCAACAGGTTAGGCAATTGGTACTTCAAAAACTGCCAATACTCTATACCAGTCAAGTGCAGTGGAAGGATGTACAGTCCAATTATGATGGCCCAAACATTAATTGGGAAGCCTTGTTGAAAATTCCACTGTTGTGTGGTTCTCGAGTTCTCTGCTGCCCACGTTTGTGTGCATGCTTGCATGGGTGGGTGTTGTGAAAGTTTGTCATGCCACTTCATGTGAAACAGGCTTTGTCTGTCACCAACACATTTGTTACAAAATCTGGACTTTGTGTAAACTGATGAAGCAGCTACTCAGAAAACCTAACACATGGATGAAAGTCATTTGGTAATAAACATTGCACTCACTGGATGTGACATGGGTGCAATAATTGTCCTTTAAAAGTTCTAGGTACAGTCCAGTGCAGCACGTCCACCTCACAAGCGATGTGCGACTGCTCTGATCAGCATTTTCATCCACTAAATTTAACACTTAATCTTTCATGTTGATGATTTCATCAGATTGTTGTCGCCCTCAATTACAACAACTTGACATCACACTACCTGTATCACAGACACATAGGCAA
Source organism: Tenodera sinensis (assembly GCA_030765045.1). Taxonomy (NCBI): domain Eukaryota; kingdom Metazoa; phylum Arthropoda; class Insecta; order Mantodea; family Mantidae; genus Tenodera; species Tenodera sinensis. The sequence goes on along the minus strand of CM060964.1, from coordinate 198,714,965 downwards.
ACAGCAACAAATGTAAATTGAGAAATATGTTGATATTTCTAAACACATTCCTCTCCAACTTGTAATTATGTTAATCACAGGACTAGTTTCGGAGAGGGTTCTCTTAATCATTCAGCTGTTGATCGACTGGTTGAACATCAGGTAACTGCCTACCCCTTCTCTCATTGCCTGGTATGCTCTTCTTCCTATTGGTTAGTCGTAAGACATTGTCTATGATTGGTACATTGAAATTCATCAGCTGATCTCTATCTTTAATGAATTCATACCAATCATAGACAATGTCTTATGACTAGCCAATAGGAAGAATAGCAGACCAGGCAACGAGAGAAGGGGGAGGCAGTTAACTGATGTTGAACCAGTTGACCAGCAGCTGAATGGAGAGAACCCTCTCCGAAACTAGTCCTGTGATTAACATAATTACAAGTAAGTTGGAGCACAATGTGTTCAGAAATATCAACATATTTTTCAATTTATTAATTGCTCCACTTTTAAACATTTATTTTCATCAGTTTTATAGCAATACTACTTGGCATGACTCATCTCTACTTGGCATGATCCTATTGCAAAATCTTTCAGCATAGAGCTGCTGAGCATATCAGGAATTGCACTGCGTTTCCCTGTGAATTATAATCATGCCCAGATATTTGGAACTTGAAAATTATGCCATTTTCCCCGTGCCTCCTTCAGCTGTTATGCCTTAACTGGTTGCTTTGACAAACAACAATTGCATGCAGCTAAGTAAACATTCCCATGGTCTACACTGAAATCGGAAGAAAGTAAACACAGCTAATGCAGTGTTGCCAGTTCTATCAGAATTAAGAAGATAACAAATTACAAACTTTTTAAATTTAATTTTCACTAAAACCATTCATTCTATTCAAATATGCCAAAGAAAAAGTTGTCATTTATTCAATTTTCTATGAACATAGTCATAAGTTAAGGACCTTCAATCAACAGTAATGCAGCAAGTTGATGATAAATTGTTTGGATAAATGTATTTTTTTTCTAAACAGCTATAAACTTTTCAGCCTTTTGGTGTTAGACTTTTTTGTTATTCACAATATGAGAAATTTGCTGTTAAAGTCTGACGGATTATTTCACTTCCATCCTGTATAATTTAATATCTCTTCCTTCTGCTAACTACCCCCCTCTTTTTTCATCCTTCCATATCCTCAGTGCTGTTTTCTGCTCATTTCTTCTCCTCTCCACCACACAAGAGTATTCCTTCCCATTATCCTAGCTACCTAATTGTGCTGATCATTAACTATATCTTCTTCACTTCTATACTTATTTACATTTGTCTTAAGAAACACTGCTGTCTACCTAGTGACCTCATTTCTATAAGCTCTCAAGATTGGTTGCATAGACATTTATTTACCTAGTGTATCAAGAAACCCAAGATTATAGAACTATTTCAAATGAATTTTGTTAGGATGTTAAGCATATTTGTAGAAAATGCTTATGTTCAGAAGGAATTCCTGAAAACGTGGAAAATGTGAGACCAAAATTATTTGCATTGTATAAATGAGCCTTATAATATATGATGTTTTATTGTGAGAACTGCATGTAACAAGCATTACACAGTGTATATATGTAACACCTGAAATAATTGTTAACTACACCAGTAATTTTAGATTTGCTGCAAGCAAACCCAGTAACATGGTGTGTGTTCAATACAGTTTGAAGTAACACATACTACAGCTGGTCACAACCTATAATTCCATCTGTTAAAGATAGTGAAAGCAGCCGATTGTCAATTGTGTAATTTTCTGAAACATTGGCAGATCCAAAGGCAGATTATAGAAGTGGATACTGAATTCAATTCAGTTCAATTTCTTTACTTGCCCAATGCAAGGTGGCATCATGATGAAAATACATAGAACTTGTGAATACTTCTGTATTAGAAGATTTATATTATAACTTTTACAACTTCAGATATTTATTACATATATACATAACATTACAGTAGACTCGTTTCCACTAGTAGCAGTATGGGGATTTGAAGAGAGCTCATAGTCCCTTGCACCTCAACCTATAATCTTTTGTACTATCCCTATTTCCTATTTTATAGGAATTCCAGTTCCTTGGAACTTATTAGCTCCAGTACTGCCTTTCCTGCGATAGGATCTTTAATGCTATTCAATGTTAGGGCCCAAAAGGGTAGATTACTTCTCCTTCCTAGGGCCCCGTAATTTAATAGTAAATGACTGGCGATTTCTACACGTTGCCCACATAATTTGCAGCAGTTTCCCCATGGAGGATACCCAGAGTTTGTAGGTGCTTTTTGAAGTACCAATGCCCAGTTAATAATCCAACTGCCTTCCTGGTTCTACTCCCACATGATTGTCATAGTGATCTAATGAAGGTATCATTGGGTCCTTTAACTGTGTGTTTACACAGTGTTTGGCCAGAGATATTTTTCCATCTATTTTTATGTTCCTCTCTTTTTCCTTTGTGCTATGTATTATATTAGTATTGTATGCATTTTGTATTCTTTATTTACATATGGAGCAATCTCGAGTAAATAGTGTGTTTTTTTTAGTTTGAGAGCCTCATTCTTTTACATTTGTAATACTTTTTGGTAAATGATTATATAGTATAGCATCATTGTTTGTTACATTCCTATTACTAAGCAAACTGCTTAATGCAGTTTGGAAATAATTATTTACCCATATATCCGTAGTATTGTGGTCATCAATGGCAATATTTTTAATTATTTAGCTAAACACGATGGAACAAATATTGGATTAGATAAAGATAATAAATAAGGTGAAGTAAGCAGCAAGTTAGAGGAAATTACGAGAGAAGTCATGGCCATGAAAAGAAGAGTGGAAAACTTAGAAGACAAGAACAGAAGATAAACCTGGTGAATGTGGGAATCAAAGAGAAGGAAGGAAGAGACATGAGACGTGAAGTACAGGATCTTATAGAAAGAAGATTAGAAGTGGAAGTGAGAAGATGTAAGATTTGTGATGCTCTTTGTTTTGGGAGGAGAAAAAGATTTGCAAAATCACAAGCACACAACTAGTTTTTGAGGTGATAAAGCAGCCAAAGAAATTGAAAGTCACCAACATTTATATCAATAGAGACTTAACAGCAAAGCAAAGAGAAATATTAAAAAAGCTAATAGAATGCAGAAGAATCACACAGAGACAAGGAAAATTCACATATACAGGTGGAAGTGAAATAAATCACCGAACTGAAGAAGGTGAGAGAGTAGATGTAAACTAACAAATTCCAATAACTTTTTTTTAATTAAATGCACCATGAAATAGGTAATTGTGTTTAAAAGTGAGAGTGTGTGGCAACATGGCACAACCTGTTGATCAGGTACTCAGCTTCTATCGGCGGATCAATGAACTATTCTAAAACTCTATAAAAAACAATTTAAGTAACATTAGTCATTTATTGAATTCAGATGTTTTGTCGTGCTGCGCCAAACACCAGAAAATTACGTGAAAAAGTAAGGTTATGGCTGATTACTCTGTATGAAAGCATTACCTCAAATCTTACATTTCCACGTAATTACAAATATTTTATTTGGTACATTTAAAGATCTGAATATTTGGTCTGTTCTACTTGAGGGGCTTATGCCATGATAAGATAACGACCTCACTTGAAATAGGATTCTTTTTTTAAACACAGTGCAAAACTGTACTAACTTCCGACATCAGTTGCAGTATTACATCTGTTAGGAAGTCACTACTATGGCATAAAAAAAAAAAGAAACTTTAAATATGCTCTAAACAATCAGAAACACATAAATTCACTTGAAATGAAACGAATACACCCTAAGTCCATGTCTACTTACTGCGTATGCATTTTGAGCAAAAACGAGTTGGCTTATTCGCCTTATTTACTGAATGGTAGGGACCTAACACAATATTCATGTTCTCAATAAATAGTAAAGTAGTTTGTTTCCAACACTTACACATGTGGTGAGCACATGCAGTTTTCATATCGTCTGTAAGAGTATGTATGAAGCATTGGTGCCGAGGCTGGCAGCTAATGGCTGGAGGTTAGGTTATACCTACATTGGATATTTATGTGGCAAGTGTGCATTCCAAAGGTTGTGCCACTTGCGTGAAACACCTCTCGCATTATTAATGCTGTTATTCCGTGCTGAATTTAACAATGTAATACTAATAACTGCTAAACCTTTAGGAAAGCATAATTTATAACATGAATTTACATTCCGTTGCAAAATGTTTAAACAAAATGCATGTGCAATTGTTTACACGTTTGGCCCGGTAGGTGTACAATTCTCTTTCATTTTTAATATACTGGATTCAAAACAGGACTAACATACATTATGCATTATATATGTAAAAAAAGGAATTTGTATAACATGATGCAGAAGTTTTTGGAAGCACTTTCGCTTCTAACAATTACTCCAAGTTTTAACAAGAATCTTGTGAGTGCCAAAGAACTTGAGTTAGTGAAATTTGTAACACAAAGTTTCTGACAAGATGCACGTAAGTATGTGTGAAAGGTACCAAAATATTTTAAAAAATGTAGGTAAATTTGACACTGGTGTTTGTGCCCAATGAATTCCATAGTCACGGACTAACCATTATTTACGTGGTAGCTTTAGAAACAAAAATGGCCACAGTTTTAATAACTAACATTTATTAGCAGTTACAAGTATGCAATAACATTGAGATCAATTTGAAATAAGAGGTTAGAGCAAGTATTCAATACCTGCAGACAGGCTTCACATCTTTTGCGGCTTCAACAAAAAACAATTGCATGCAATTAATTAAATATTCTGCACAATCTACACCGATATGCAAAGAAAGTAGACACAGTTGATGCAACATTGCCAGTTCTACCAGAATTAAGAAGGCAACAAATTGTGAGTTTTTTAAATTAAATTTACACAAAAACCATAGAGTTTTTTGTAGTATACCAAAGGAAAAAGTTCTCTTTTATTATATTTTCTATAAATATAGTCATAAATCAAGAACCAATAATTCAGCCAGGTGATGATAAATTTTTTTGATAATTATATTTTTTTTTGTAGAAAACTATAAACTGTTCAGCTTTTTGGTATTAGGCTTTCTTGTTATTCACAATAAGAGAAATTTGCTGTTAAAGTCTGACTGATTTATTTCACTTCAAGCCTGTATATAAAACTAAATTATAGATGGTAAGCTGGCAGAAGGGGAAAACTATGAAGTAGATATTTTATGAGCATTGAATCAGGAAAGCTTAAACTTGTTGGTGAATACAGAAACCCAGAACATTACATAGACACAAGAAGTGATTGACTGACGGATGCAGAATCAGCATAATGAGCAAGTAACAAAATCAACTGCAGAGGGTACAGCAAAAAGGAAAGAAGAAAAAAAGAAGGGTAAAGTTCTGCAGAATACGACAGAAGGTGACGGTGCAGCAGGATACACAGGAGAAGAGGGGAAGGAGGAGAATGTATGACAACAGCACAACCAACCCTGAGTGTGAATGGGATTGAGGTTAAGAGGTCAATGAACAGGAAATTTACTGGAGCAATTCCGAAGAGCATAAATAAGTGTGGAAGTGAAGAAGATGTAATTTGTGACAAGTATAAATGGGTAGATAAGATAACAGGGTAGGAATTTATTTGTGTGGTGAGGAGGAGAAGAAATGAACAGAATAGGGTATTTAGGGTATGGGAGTATGGAAATGGAGGGTGGCTAAGAATAGAGGGAATTTATGATAATATATATGGCAATTCAAAGAGTATAAAGAAATCAGAAACACCAAGCTGTGTGACAAGACAAAGCAAGTGAGCTAAGACACTGAAAAAGGAAAGCGAGGGAGGAAAGGAGTGAAAATGAGTGATAATGAAAGTGTAGCAATAAAGTGAATATTGGTAACTTTTAATAGGTAATCAAAGAGAAAAAGAAAGTTAATAAAGAAGAGGGAAGGGTTGTAAAAGTTAGATATAAGAAATTAACAAAGAAAATACGAAAAGCAAATAAAGAATTAATAATGTAAAAATGAGTCAGAAATGAAGGCATTAAGAATGTTAGAAAAAAGTAGTGTAGACAGCTGAATGGAAGGTAAATACAAAAACGGAGTCAATCTGGACACACATCAACTTGATTGTAAAAGTAAAAATGATGTATTAAAAGACTACTCTGGTGGCATAAGGACAGGGATCCACTCAGCAGTAGTCCAAAATGTATTTGTTTAGTACTCAAATTTCAATTATCTTGCCAAAAGTAAATAATGTGACTTCAATTTTTTCTAAGCATTTACTAATTTCACTCTGTCACATCAATAATGTGAACTAATTCCATTGTTCACTGTCACTTCACTTCGTTCTATGATGTTCACTTTATTTTCTTTGCACGATGTAGTGCTGTAACAAAACATGTGCATTGTGGCCTCTTCTTCTGGACAGTTCACTCACTAGGGCCTGTTTCATAAAGCTTTTACACTAATATTATTAGAAAGAAAGTAATCATATTAATAATATTAGCTTTCTGTTTCATAAACAAAAAATCTGATATGTTGCACTCAAATGACTCTCTACTCTTGTACTAACCATTCTTACAAACTCTTAGTCCCATATCTTCTTTCTGTTAGTTGAGATAACATTTGTAGATATTATCTTATTGCTTATTTCCTTGTAGGTGCAAGGGGAATATGGTAATACAGTAGGCTTTGAGTGATAGTCAAATCTTTTAAATCTTTCAAATTCTGTTCTCTTTGCATGGTTAACATAAAAAGTACCTAGGCGACCGAGCTTCACTTGGCTTTTCTTTTCTTTTCCTTTCTTTTTATCTTTTTTTTTGGGGGGGGGGGGGTGGGGGGGGGGAGAAGATGCTTATTTAAATAAACTTGAAAAGCAAAATGTTAACTAAATATAAATTTTCATCCTAATTGTTGGAGCCATTTCCGTGACGAGACCTTTAATATCGTGGCTTGTTTCTTGAAATTGGCCCATTAACAGAGAAATTATGGCTGAAATAAGGTTTCAACTAATTGTGACTGTTACACGTAGACCAATATAACTAAGTCAACTTTCTTTAGGTTTTCTGAAAGCTCTTGACGAGACCTTTAATACATTGGCTTGTTTGTTGAAATTGGCCCATGAACAGAGAAATTATGGCTAATATAAGGTTTAGAGTAATTGAGACTGCTACTTGTAAAATCACGAGTTTTCAGGAATGACACCTTGTGTCATAAGCAAAACCCTATCTGAGTACAAAATTTTATTGAAATCGTTAGAGCCGTTTCCAAGTTGCGTGGAATATACATACAAGAATTGCTTCTTTAAATATATAAGATATGAACAACGATGTTCCATTTGACAGGAGTATAAGTTCTTTAAAACTCCCACAAATAATGAGGTATATCTCCGAAATGGTTCACTCTACAAAAGAATTTATTCAGACATAAATTGTGTGTTTTGGAAAGTTCTACATTTTTTGTATAGTAAGATCTGGTCTATCTCTTAGGGCTTACCAGTTATGCAAGTCATCCAGAGTAAATAGGACTACATGGGCTGTAGCCAGAAAATTCAAGATATACATTTCATTTGCCACAAAAATATGTCTAACATGCGGTAGTTTAATCAAAATCATTAAAGCCATTTTCAGGAAAATCAAAATTTTTTTAAAAATGTTCCATGTAAGGGTAGGGGTGGAGGAATTTTCTTCAAAATCTTTGTGTCAGATCCTTGAAAGATATTAAACTTAAATACCAGCTGTGGTTTTTATCTTAGTTTTCATTTTTGAGTTATGCTGTACACAAACTGAGAGACACACATGCACCTACACGCTCACCCGCCTGTTTACACGCGCACACACACACAGTTTTCTAAAAATGCTTTTTTTGGATTCAGGGGACCTCAAAACATATATTTCTGGTGTAATCTCGACATCAAATTTTTGGGTGGAACACAATACTTCCTCTACTTTACTATACATAGTAGAGAAAGTAAAAAGAGTAATATATTTAACTAATAATATTAGCATTTTTCTACAAGGTAATTTTGACTAATAAAATAATATATTAGTGAAAATAAATTAAGACATTGATATATTTGTAATACAAGAAGCAAATCTAACAAATGACCAACTTAAATACTTCAATTTTACTGGATTTTTACTGCACTTACTACCCAAAAATAGACAGATAAGTAGTGGAATATTAGTTGGAGTCAAAAAGGATATTAAAACCTCCTTTGAAATTGTTAAAGAAATGGATAACACAGATAAAAGTGAATTAATAAAGCTAAATTTTTGGGATAACAAAACACATCTACATTTATACAGTATTTACAATCCTCCCAGGAATGTACCGGATCTCTCACTTATTGACCAATTAAATAAAACAATCGTAATTGGGGATTTCAATGCACATTCCAAAAGATGGGGTTATGAAAAAGTGGATTCTACAGGGAAGATAGTGGAAGAATTTTTGAATACCACAACTTTTGAACTGATTTATAGTAAAGAAGATCCCACAACCTTCATACATTATTCTGGAGCGGGCAGTAACCCAGACCTCTTGTTAGCTACAACAGATATTGTTTCAAAAATTAAAAAACAAGTTATAGAAGATCCAAGTTCTGGTCACAGAGCGGTAATTGCTGATATAAAACTAGAGAATACAAATAACAGTCAAGGTCTTACGAATCTGTATTGGAACTTCAAAAAAGCAGATTGGAACAAATATAAAACTGAATTAGAACATAAATTTAAAGAACAAACAAACTCACAGCTGCATGACCAACCAGATCATATGAACAAAGAATTCTGTAAAGTCATCCTAGAAACTGCAAAAAAACATATTCCTCGTGGAAGAATTAAAAATTTCAAACCCTTTTGGAACCCCCAGTTAGAAGAACTGAAAAAGCAAAGGGATATAGCTAGAAATACAGCTGAAGAAACAAAAAACATATCAGATACACAAATATGGCGGAAGAAATGTGCCTCACTAAAAAAAGAAATTAATACTGCTAAAAGGAATCACTTTAATAATTTCTTAGAAAAAATGGATTATAGGACAGATGGTAACAAAGCCCATAAGTTCATAAAAAATGTCAAGGACAGGAAAGAAAACAACAGCACACCTATCATACACAACAATAAAATGTTAGTAAATGATGCAGTCATAGCCGAAACATTCAATAAATATTATGCTAATGCACACAAAGTAACAAGAAATAATAAAAAGGAACGTAAAGAATTTAAGAAAGATTCGAAACAAGAAAGAGAATGTAATCCTAACACTCAGTGCAATATCTTTTTTCAAAATTTTAATATGCAAGAATTGAACATTGCAATAAATAATCTAAAAAACAAAAAGTCTCCTGGACCAGATCACATACACCCAGAGTTCATAAAAAACCTTGGAAAAACAGCAAAACAGCAACTACTGAAACTCTACAATCTATCCTGGAAAACCACTGTACCTGCTGAATGGCGAAAAGCAATAATTGTCCCACTCTTGAAGAAAGACAAAACAGCATCAGAAATAAAAAATTATAGACCAATAGCTCTTACCAGCATAATAGCAAAAGTGATGGAAAGAATGGTGTCAAACAGGTTAAATTGGTTCCTAGAATCACAAAATTTAATATCCCCATGTCAAGCTGGATTCAGAGAGTTCCACTCTACAAATGAACAAGTCTTACTTCTCAGTCAAGAAATCAAAGACTCCTTCAACAGAAAAGAAGATAATTTATCAGTTTTTATTGATTTCCAGGGTGCATATGATTCTATATGCAGAACAAAACTACTAAAGAAAGTAAAAAAAATAGGGATACAAGGTCCAATGTTTTCATGGCTATGTCATTTCCTAACACAACGCTTTATTGCAACCAGATATGGAAGAAATATATCTAAATATAAACAAATACACCGTGGCTTGCCACAAGGTGCAGTGCTCAGCACTACACTTTTTAATATATTTATTAATGATCTACCACAACAAATACAAGAATCAGGCGTGAAGTGTGCACTATTTGCTGATGACTTGGTAATGTGGACTTCAAAACCAAAAAGCAAAAGTACAGAACTGGAAAAAACCATGCAACAATCCTTAACCAACTTACAGAGGTGGACCAAAGAAAATTTAATGACTGTTAATACAACAAAATCAAACTACCAAATCTTTTCACTAAGAAAAAAACCACTAAAAATAAAACTAAATTTTGAGGGTCAACAATTACCAGAAACAAAGGAAGCAAAGTATTTAGGAGTTACATTTGATACCAAACTTACATGGACCAAACAAATAGAAAATGTAATACAAAGAGCAGAGAGGCGCCTTTCACTGTTAAAACGTCTAACAGGAATGAAGTGGGGATGTTCCAGAGCAACGCTTAACACAACATATAATATATATATTAAACCATTGTTTACTTACTGCAGCGAAGTTCTTGTAACAGCAAACACAAAAAAAATTCAAATCTTTCAAAACCAAAGTCTGAGATTAATTACAGGTGCTATCAAAACCACACCAATAGCAGCTATGGAAATACTAACCAACGAATATCCCATTGAATATGAAATAGAAAAAGCGGCTCTTATTCAACACGAAAAGTTGATCAGACTCCCATTCAATACATGGCACAAGAGAAATTTTACACATACACTAAAGACTCAGGAGAGCTTTCTTTCCAAAGTTCAAGACATCAAGAAAAATGTACACCTTCCTAATTCAAAGGAAAACTTCATATCTAAACTCAATCCAACACATACATTAGACATCACATATTATTTACACCTGACAGAAGAAGTTAAAAAAAGTGATACTCCAACTAGTGTTCTAAAATTATTGGCATTAGAGACAATCCATACTAGATTTCCAGAACACGAATGGCTCCATATTTATACTGATGGATCATTGATATCAAACCAAGATGGAGCAGGTGCTGGAGTCACATGTCACCTCTTTTCCTATTACAAATCTTTAAGTTATGGAACTACTAACTTTGATGGAGAAATTGAAGCAATTCGAATGGCCCTACAAAATCTTTTGTACAGAATTTCACATTTTCAGCAAGCAGTTATTCTCTCAGATTCCAGGGCAGCAATTATAGCAATTACTTCCAAGTTGTCACCAAAAAACCAAACTATTATAGAATGTTGGAAGATGTTTAGCCATCTAACAGCACTTCAAAAACACCTAGTCTTCCAATGGATACCGGCTCACTGTGGACTGAGTGGTAATGAGAAAGCTGATTTTCTTGCAAAAAAGGGTACCAGCGGTGTACAAAAATCTATAGTTAATTTACCATTTTATGCAGCTAAAAGATTAGTCAACTCTGAATTCAAAAAAATTATTGCAAAATATTACTATGAAAAATCAAAGAATAAAAGATGGGAACTACCAAACATTCAAGCAGTAATTGCTGAGTGTCCTCGAAAAACAGCAGTTGCAACCTTCAGGTTGATTACAGGTCATGATTGTCTGGCAAAACATTTAAACAGAATTGGGATATATTCTTCACCACTCTGTCCTCTATGTGATCTGCAAGAGGAAATGGACCGAGACCACCTTCAAATATGCCCGGCCACTTCTAGTGCCCCATCCATCAGTGAAAAATATTGGAGAGCAAGAGGATTAATGACTTCATTGTCAGAAATCCAGCATTAGCTAACAACAAATAAATTAAGTATACTAGATGAAAAGTAAATAAAATGGCTGATTCAAATACAAGCAGTGATGAAGAAATAATAAATATTCGGCACCCAAGACATTTTAGTTCAAGAATTTATGCCTTAATGGAGGAAACATATGAATTTAATGAACAATTTTTAGGCTGGATTATAGCACATTCTCATATGTTATTGGTAAGATTTGAAATCGTTTGCAGCATCACACTGCTAGGAATGAAGCTCTAACCTCAAAACAGCAACTTTTAAGGCAATGGTATGCAGAATTGTGCATACAATTATTGATGGAATAAATGACTCTTCTTCAAGATGTAAATTGGCCATCTAACTGTGGGGAAGTAGTTGCCAGATTCCAGGAAGTTGGAGGTATACCTGTTGTGTATGGAATATTGGATGGTACCCTAATCAACATTGATGCATCAAAACTGTATGAATCAGCTTTTGTTGACTGTTATAGTAAACACTCTTTGAATGCAATGCTTGTATGCAGACCTAATTTAGAATTTTATTATGTTTGTGCAAGTTGGCCAGGTAGTGTCAGTGATGCAAGAGTTTTAAGATTGAGTAAACTGAACAGTGGGATGTTTGATAGATGGAGACCTTTCCCTGGCACAGTTCTACTTAGAGACTTCATTTATCCCCTAAAGTCTTGGCTAATACCACCAGTTTGGCAATGAGTCACAACGGAAGCTTTTAAGAGCACATAAAAAAACAAGGAAGCTAATAGAATGTGCTATAGGACTTCTCAAAGAGAAGTCTCCTGTTCTGAGCATTGGAATGGGCTGGTCATGTTATTAATGCATGTGTAATTCTTTGTAACTTATCAAGAGCATTAGATAACTATATCATTACTGATGCAGAAGATAGGGAATTGCAGAACAAGATTGGAGGGGACAAGGAGGAGGTTGCAGCTCAGCAGGCTGAAGAGAAGCTACACTTCCTTTAGTCATTTCAACTGGAAAGCATATGAATTACTGGCTGAAAATTAAAGGAATGCTATACATAGAATACATAAACTTTATTAACACAGATATTATATATGAAATACTCTATATACTCATTACAACTCCTCAGTACTACTAGTCAAGTGTGAATGCTTGATTCAGCACCTTTTCTTTCTTCCACAGCTCCACTTGCAATTTCCTTTCAAGTTCTAGTTTTCTCTTTTTTAGTGCTTTGATTAGATTTTTTCTTCCTTCTCTTTGACAATAACTTTTCTCTTTACTGGAACTTGAACTGTATGAATAGAAAATAAATTATTAGTATGTATTATTATTATTATTATTATTATTATTATTATTATTATTATTATTATTATTATTATTATTATTGTTGTTGTTGTTGTTGTTGTTAATGTTATTATTAATGTTATTATTAATATTATTATTATTATTATTATTATTTGTGGTGGCAGCTGCAGCAGCAGCAGCAGCCGCAACAACAATTATACTATTTTATCATTTAAATTAGCTAATGCAATTTTTATTAATTTTGTGATTCACATTGAATTAAAATATTATTTGTTGTTAAAATTTGCATAAAAATGATGTAAAATCACTAATGGGTACCCTTAACCACAAACTAATAAACATCACGAATTCTGTATGAATTTTCTTGGTGAATAAATCTGAATCTGAATCAATGATATTACTGTTAGTCATTTATGGTTATAAAATTTTAACCTTTGAATCATAGTTTAAATGCAATTTGTGAAGGGAAAATGGCCCAAGTTTAAAATTTTTTTTTTTCATATTAATACTTCGTGATTCTTCATTTTAGAATCATAAAGTGAAACTATTTTTCTCTAATTCAGCTTTAAACCCCTACCGCATGGCATTTTAAATGACACTGCACATGTATCAGTGGCTCTTTAAATGGCTGCAATGTTACTTCTCCAACAAGAAGTATAGTTATGCCAAGCATTCTAAACAAAACATGTTGTATTTATATTTTGAGTCTTAAATCTAATGCTTATTTTTTAAAAAGTTTAAAAAATTGTTTACATATTAATAGTTAGTATGATCATAAGTGAACCCTTAGCTGCTTTTGTGGACCAAAGGAAACATGAATAAAAACGATACCAGTAAAACAATTTAAACTAAACTGCAAGGACCATTTACAATACAACCCATAAAAGAGCATTAACATGTTTTTTTTTTTTTTTCCTCAAGAAGCATTTAAGGTATTGCTTTGAAACTTGGTGGGATGCTTAATTTAATTGATATTAACATGTGATAAAACAATGGAATTAATTACTTTAAAAATAAGCAATTGCTAAATTTCACAGGTTGGTCCCCTTAAATGAATAAATTAGGGGATCATGTAATTTTGTTAAACACTTGTAGGTGTTACAACCACTTTCTCTATAACTTGGCTCTGTTCACTGGACACATCCATAACAGGAATGTTTGCATCCAGAATGAGACAGGAAGTTGTCCCCATTGAATCTGGCGCACCACATCCCTGAAATACTGGCAATTTCCTGCCTATAATTTCCACGACTAGATTGTCTATTGGTCAATTTTGGCATCAGTTCCCCCTCCAGTTCCAGTCTTTGAATAATTGTCAACCTTATTGACTGGAAGTCAGCATAACTTTGCTTTTTCATAACAAAAAAAGATACTTTATTTAATGCAGCAACTTATGAATGGTGTAAACTGGAAAATAAACAAAACTTACCATTGTCTTTTTTCTTATATTCAGCCATGTAGGATCAAAAACGTAAGCAGTATCTTGCTTTCTCGAATCCTTGGTAATTGTAGAAAAGAAGGCTCCAAATAAGTGAGTTTTTAATTCAAGCACTTTGTTTAAAAAACACTCCTTTTTTGTATTAGTTTCATCTTTTACCCATTGTAAATTAACTTGAATATTTCTTTAATATTTCAGCAAAACAAGTTTTCCTACTAAAACAAGTAAAAAAAAACACAATCAATGTGAAACAAATTATTAACACTAGTAATATTGGTGAAGCATTTTATTAGTTTAGAAGAATGTTTTATGAAACACAATTGGGCTGACTAATATTATTTTATCATCCCCAATATTATAAGCTAATATTATTAGTGTGGTTATGAAACAGCCCCTGGGGTGTCAAACACAAGATGTCTCGAATCCTGTGCAGTAATGTCACTCACTGCACTTCACTTTGGTCATCACAAATTAGCTCGAAGAATAGCACTTTCTGTAGCACTCACTGACTCACTTGTGTACCTGCTGACTTACTCCCAAACACCAGAAGACTCCACGAGACTTCCTCACTTGCGAACACTGCCACTTACTTTGCCGGACTCACTCACTCGTCAAGCAGCAAGACCTACTCACTTCATGAGAGCGCTCACTTACATAGCTGTAGGAACTTTACAAGTTCTAGTTCTCGATAGCTCTTATTGAGTTTATGCTGGGCGCGCGTGCCTTACCTCATTTACTGTCCTGCATTCTAGTCATGAACATGCTCTCAAATCATAAAAAACATATACCTGACCTACATTGGGGTACACATCTTAAGATAACTTGGTGCAGGAGGCTGAACTTAGGCTGCAGTTTACAGGCTATGCATAAAATAACTTGGGGCATTGAAGTTAAACATTTAAATAAAATAAAAAATGGAGCACATACTGAAATGTAAAACCATGACATCTTTTAAACTCAGTATAAAATATTATGATTGCACACTTATCAAAAGTTTTAATCTAACTAAACTTTTCCTTTTTTTTAAAAGTTGCAGTTGCTGCTGACTGATTATTTGGATATTCAGAATACAGCAGGAGATCCACAACAAGCACCTGCTTCCTTCTCTGAGCCTGCTAGTGATATTTCACAGTATTTTTCAAGGCGGAGACAACCTCGACAAAAGAGATCACCTCTTTTTAAGTTTGACTATTCGTCACACGCTCTTAGCATCAACAGCTACCTTAAAGAACAAAGAGGCAATGATTCAGCATTGATCAATACCACGCAGGTAATTTCCAAATATTTGTAGCCTGTAATACATATTTATGTCTTGGAACTCCCATTCTTCAAGTAAAGAATGTACTCCAGACTGCTCCATCTTAAATAATCAGTGATTTACTTTCTATTATTAAATCATTTAATTATCTTCCTTCTCATTATTATAAGAACTTAGAAAAAACTATTTTTTAAATCAGTACATATTACCAGGGTAAAGAAACTTTTATGATTTTCAGTTCCATAATGCTGCTTTTTACTTTCTCTACTGGTAAGTAGGGGAAGTATTGTATTCCACCCAAAAATTCGATGTCGAGATTTCACCGGAAATATATGTTTTGAGGCCCCCTGAATCCAAAAAAAAGCATTTTTAGAAAAAGGTCTGTGTGTGTGTGTCTGTGTGTCTGTCAGTCTGTGCACAGCATAACTCAAAAACGAAAAGTCGGTTAAAAGCCAAACTTGGTATTTAAGTTTAATGCCTTTCAAGGATGCGACACGAAGATTTTGCAGAAAATAGCCCCACTCTACACTACCCTTTACATGGAAGATTTTTCGAAAATTTTGATTTTCTTGAAAATGGCTCTAACGATTTTGATTAAAACGTCATCTGTTTGAGATATTTTGATGACAAATGAAATGTACATCTTGAATTTTCTGGCTATAGCCCCTGTAGTCGTATTTACTTTGGACGACTTTTGCATAACTGGTAAACCGTTAGAGATAGACAAAATCTTACGGTACAAAAAATGTAGATCTTGCTAAAATACACAATTTATGTCTCAATAAATTTTCTTGTAGGGTGAACCATTTCGGAGATCTTCCTTGTTATGTGTGTGAGTTTCGGAAAACTTAGAACTTTAGCGAAATGCAACAACGTTGTTCATTTTTTATATGTTAATCGTGCAAAGAGAACGGAATCTCAAAGGTCAAAAAGATTTGACTGTCACACAAAGCCTTCTGTATTCTAATATTCCCCTTGCACCTACAAGGACATAAGCAGTAAGATAATTTGTACGAATGTTTATCTTAACTAACATGGAGATATAGGAATAAGAGTTTGTTAGAGTGGTTAGTACAAGAGTAGAGAAAGTCATGTGAGTGCAATACACCAGATTTTTATGTTATAAAATGGACAGTAGAATTCTTCTTAAAATCAGTTGTTAAACAGTTGTAAGAAAGTTACTTTTATTTATAAACTTTAAGAATATTGCTATAGGGTTCTCCAGCCACAGTCTGCTAACTTGTCAATTCTACAGAAAGCAAATTGCCAGGTAGAACTATTCCAGGAAGAAAATTTTAAGAAATGTATTATTTAAAGGCATATATTCAAAGGTGTTGCTGCAAAATGTTTTAGTGCTTTTTGGTGTAATTGCTTAAACCTGAGTTTTCCCAACCTACGTATTATATGTTCAAATATTCTTGCACACCCATTGATGAAAGAATATCAAAATGTTTTAAACCTGAAAGTAGTGTGCAGTTCTCTCTTATCAAATCTCATGCTCTGCATTTATTGCATTATTATTTTGCTTTGTAGGTAATCAGCACTCTTAAGAGGAGTGTTTAAGAATTCTCAGCCTGACCAAGAAAACACAAGATTTAAGAGAAATGCTTTTTTTAGTTTTCAGCATAAGTTACCTTGTAAATCAGTACATGTAGTTCAAAGACTTTCAAACTTTTTAATATTTTCAATGAAATAAGATATATCCAGCTGTGCAAAGTAAGCATCTGTCTCAGTTCAGGCTCATCATTTGGTGTGAATCGTCATCCACCCAGACATTTCTTCAGGTTTGGGAATGAAATGTAATTGCTAGGAGCCAAATCTGGCAACTAGAAGTGGAAGCACTTGGAAGCAAAGGTTGTGCAGTTTTGCAACAGTAATCCCAGACAATGAAACCACATTATCATGATGAAAGAGAACTTTCTTTTTTGCAAGGTGTGTATGTTCAACCTAAATTTGGTTCAGTAGTGAAGCATAGTTCCTGGTGAGGGTTCCAATCTTCTGGAGATAGTCTGTGACACCGTGAGAATCCCAGAAAATCATAGCTATAACTTTTCCTGCAGATAGAACCATTTTTGCTTTCTTTGGTGCACTTTCACCTGTTGCCACACACTGTTTAGAATGCTCCTTATTTTATTTTTTATTTATTTATTTATTTACTTATTTACTAAGCTATATACATGTGAATATGACCGGTGTTCAGCCCTGGCTCATTGCCAGTGCTCCTTATTAAACCCTGGCATGTAGTGATGAATACATGTTTTATCTTCTGTTATGAAACAGTGAAACTCACTGGAATTGTGTTTAAGCAAATCTAAACTCATGAGAAATGTTCATTGGAGTGTCTTTTTGGTCCATTGTTAACAAGTGTGGCACCCATTGAGTAGAAAGCTTTCTCGTAACCAAAACTTCATGTAAAATTATGAACATGGCTTATCAAGGTCTTTGCAATGTCAGCCAACTTGTGTACCTTAAATTGCAGTTAACTTGAGTATGACATGGATTCTTGTTGCAGTCTTGGTCATAGTGGTTTTGGGGCACCCTGAGCATGCAACATTTTTAATGGATGTACAACTGTGCTTACATTTCAGCAGTCACTTTATAACCATCAAAATGAACGGAAAGAACCCTTTAATGTCAAATCTAACTTCTTTGAATTTTGTTGGGGTTAAACCCTACAAAATGAAGTACCATATCACAACTTATATTTTAACACTAGTTTGTTTACACCTTCATCACACTTAGGCATATGGCATCTAAAGGATGATACTTAAGCATGTTCATGACATACATGAGTTGGGCCAAGAACTTTTAGAGCACTCCTCATATTATTCCTTGAAGTACATCAAAGCTTTTGCTAAGTAAATCAAATAGGAAGTAAAGGTTAATGCTTGTGGCAAAAATAAATGTTTAATTTTAGTGTACAATGTTTAAGAATTCATATTTTTCATTTCACAGTATAAAATATAAGTGTAATTGGAGAATTGGTTACTTAAGCTGATTTACTAGTTGCCATTTTTTCACATGAATTCATAAGTGCAATAAAGCTTAAGTTGCAATATTCCTATATGTGTCAATGCAGGAAATCAGAGGACCAAGGGGAAGAGGTCAAAGAGAGAAACTTCTAGTATGTCCACCAGATCCACGAAACATTACCCAAATCTTTATCCCTTTGATGCATTTTATTGAAGAAGTGGAACGAGCTATTGGTTGCACTCCAGGAAGTCCATGCACATTAAATGCATTTTTAGCAGATTATGTAAAGGAAGTTTTCCTTGGACGCCATCATGTCATGGTTGCAGGAAGCATAGAGGCTGCCACAAAGTCTGTGGATGCATGGAGAGCCACCACAAATCCTGAACTCATGCGTACCTTAGGATTATCTCGCCCACTTCTTCAGGTAAGCCATATGTTTTAAAAATGTAGCAGAATTAGGTGCAATTCACATTTTTCCTTCTTCACTTACTTGAACTGCTGCACCTAAAATTGAGAATAGGGCTTAGAAATGAGCTCCCATAGCAAGTCTTTAAAACTGTTTCCAGAGGGCTTTATAGAAGAAAGTTTGTGCTTGATCTGTGAATTTTAACAATATGAACATTGGTATATTGATGGGTCACTCCTATTACTGTTGTTTTCTTGCGTTTATCTCTTATTCCTACAATTTCCCTTACCATTTATGTATTAAATCAACAGGAAAATGATTTGTTAACATAGTGTTGATATTGTTATAGTTTTTCAAATTCATTTTTACTTTGAGGTATATTTATTAGTCCATAAATAAAAATATTTAAAATTATAAATTTGTGTAAAGAAGGGCTAAAGTTTGAGAGGTAGAACTACATACATTTAGTAGAACTAAGAATGACATTAAACAAAGCAGAGTGGATGCACATTAGTTTAGTCAGAGCGAATAGAAACAGAAGTGCGATCACTGCTGTAGTTCATGTGTTCCGCCACACAGATGGCAGCGCAGCTGCTAGTGCTGTACAATGCTAATAGAAACACTAGCATTTAGTAGGAGATTCATTTTTTAAATTGTTGTTTAATGACTGTCAATTGCCGGGATCACATCAGCGTCGCCGGTGAGCCAGAATTTTGTCCTGTAGGAGTTCTTTTACATGCCAGTAAATCTACTGACATGGAGCTGTCGTTTTTAAGCACACTTAACTTAAAAACCATCGGTCTGGGCCGGATTTGAACCCTCGACCTTGGAATTAGTAGGCCAGTGTTTAACCAACTGAGCCACCCAGAACAACAGGAGATTCACTGGAAAAGTTACAAAGCAGAAGAATAGTGTTGTTTAACAATGACTAACTCACGCAGACACATTCTGACAGCCATTCAGAGAAATCCAAGACAATGTTACCACTAGAATGCAAAATGGCATTAAAGGAATAAAGTAAAACATAATTTCCTGTGAATGAAAAGTTAACTTTGTTGCAAGAATAGCACAAGCTACTTGTATTTTGTTCTACAGATAAGAATGTACTCACCAATGTTGAAATCAGCTGTTCATAACTTTTGACAATTTCCGAGATGATTTTGCAGCCTTTGATGATTGTAATTCCTTTCTTATTTCCTTGGTGCCGAAATTGAAGCGACACTTCATGTATGCAGAATTAGTTTGGGGACAAGGTCCAGTAAATCTTTCTCACAACACCCAATTCCAGAAGCAACACGAATTTGGTTAACACTGTCACAACAATCGAAAAATATATCGCCCCACAAGTTACTTTCATTTGAAAGTTTCTCTGCTAAAACCCTCTCTACTTGCAAAAGAATGCCATATACAGATTTATAGGGGTAAATAAGACATAAATTGTCTGTACGAGTTTTGTGATCTTTAATTGTAGTTAAAAGTGATACGGAGGGGAAATCTGCACACTTGCCATGGAGTAAATTAACACATGCTTTGAAAAATTGTGTACTATATACCCACTCAAGTGATATACCAGACATTCTTTAGCCATATCTTTCTGAGTAATTTCAGGTACATTGTTTGCCCATTCTGGTATATCAGGTTCCTCAATCTCAATTTCGTCCTTAATTTTGCTCTCTATATTTCCTGTAATTCCACTATTGTGGCTCACTATTTCCTTTGCTAATAACTTCATTTGGTTAACGAATGATGTTAAAGGCAGCTCTTGTCTATACTCACACTTGCCTTCAGATGATATTGCTAATTTATTTGGAACATAATTGACTGTAACATATGCAACTGGAGAAAATCCACTGTAGATGGATGGTGGTCGGTATATATCTCATTGTATCTTATACCTTTCCTTTTAGTTGCCTTTGATCTTTTCAAAATTGTATCAACAACATATTTTTGTTTTTCAGTTAGGTATTTTATTCCATCAGATTCATCGATATTGCTACTACTTCCATTTACTTTCCTTTCAAATACTTGAATCTTTGCATTGGCTACTTCCGAATTGGCATTTTAATCTAATTATATTACGCTGTTGTTGCTTTAACCTTTTCTTTAGTAGGCCTACTTTATTACTAAAATGCTTACTGGTATGCCCTGCGAGGGGAAGATTAACAGTCGTATTTTGAAGGCCTCCTGCATGATTCCCACTGTCTTCTAAATTGGTATCTCTTTCAACTCTTTTTGATAGTCGCTGTGAAGGAGATTTACGGGAGTCTATTGGCCGTGATAAGTTTTTAGGAAGATTAGAAAAACGATGTAGAACTGCATGAGGCATTAACTTCCACCTTTGCCTTGAAATCTCAATATTTTCTCTATGAACTATAAATTTGTGTACCTTTATCAAAAGTTCTTATGAAAAATGTGAATCACACACGTAAATATTAGAAGAAAGGCACTTGTCCTTTCTTGGTATGACTCTCTCCCATTTAGAAAACAGTAGTTTATCTTTTGGAGGTGTAAAGTAATGTTTACCCTTAGATTTGTCATATCCAGATCTACAACCAGGCACGAAACACATAGGCATGTCGATTATTTCTATAAATTCACAGTTTCATAAAAATTAACCACAATTCATCGCACTGTAACAAACAGAGCAACCATATACAACAATACTCCAATGCATTGCCCAGCGAAAAGCACTGTAAATAGCCACACTAACGACTTTGCTGCCACCTGACGGAGGTGCCAGGTAGCTCTTGTATAATCATATAGAAGAGCAGTGGAGTGATCACACTTTCTCTTTCTATTCGCTCTGGTTTAGTTAAACATGATCCGCTATCACTTTGTCTATACAAAATAAACCACTCAAACAGGTAATGCAAACCAACCTTTTAGGATTCATTTTAGACAAAAATGTTAAATGGAACATGTTGAAAAGATCTCAAAAAAGTAAACATTGGGACATAAATACTTAAACAAGTGGCATAAATCTTGGATAAAGGTAGTGTAATACCAATATACTATGCATTTATGCACTATATTTGTTTGTCTGGGTGGCTCAATTGGTTAGGCGCTGGCCTACTCCTCCCAAGGTTGCGGGTTAAAACCCAGTCCCGACTGGTGGTTTTTAAGTGTGCTTAAAAGCGACAGCCCCATGTCAGAAGATTTACTGGTATGTTAAAGAGCTCTTGCAGGACAAAATTTTGGCACACCAGCAGCACTGATATGATCCTGCCAATTGACAGTATCGTTAACAAAGAAAATATTTATTTATTTATTACATTATACTTAAATTATGGTCTCATTTTATGGGGATCAGCAAAGATGAAATATATATTGATATTTAGGTTGCAAAAAAGAATGATAAGAATCAAAAGAAATACAAAGAAGTTCCCATGGAAATGCATTTAAAACGATTTATTAACTTTCAGCTGTTTATAAGTGTAGTATAACCTCATTAACGTGAATCCAAACGGACTGAAAAATCAAGAATTTGTGTTAAAAAAAATAGTGTTAAGTGAAAAACACAGATTTTAATACGTATACATGTACAGTAATGCATAATACACTACAGTATCAATCACTTGACATTACTGTAGACTTATAACACTATAAAGTGACTGTAAAAGTACAAGTACTCACAAATTATACTATTTTCTTGGAAAAAATTCAAGCATAGTTTGCTGACATTTGCGGGAGTGAAAATATTCTGTAACTTCATAAACAATTGAAGCATACATGGGAGAAAGGGGAAATGTCATATTTTTAACAAACTGAGATAATTCAATTTGAAAGTTCCAACCTTCAGTGGTGTCTATAATAATACATGTACATAAATTATTGTATTATTTAAAGTTAGCCGAATGAATTGGTATAGTACATAGATAATAATGAAAATGTTGGATTAATATATATAATTGGAAAAAAATGGAAAATGAAGTAAATACACATTTGTCACAAAGAAAAAGGGTAATGTCAATGTTATCAATGCAGTATCATGGAAATAAAGAGGAATGCCACTTTTAACAAAACATAACAGATAGCATTATTACATCTCACAATTAATAGTGAGAAAGTGTATTAATGAAGGATGTTGTTTCTGATTCACAACTTGCAGATCAGTAAATTTTGCTTTAGAGGTTGGATGTGGTTTAAATGGGACAGCATGTTTACAAATTTAGAGCAACTTCATGTACAGTAACTGTTGCACTTGTTCATAAGATGTCTCTGGAAGAACAGACTCACTATCTGGTGTTTCTGGAAAGTGTAGGGTTGATCTTGGAGTATTTACAATGGGCCATGTAACTGTCTCTTTATTCCATGAATCATAGATACTCAATGGAGATGGCAAGTTCCCTCATAGGCATTGTTTTAAAAGGGCAAACTTTTCTATACAAGAGAGTCAAAAACTTGGTTCATCGGCAAATTATTGGTTGATTAACTTTGCCTACATTGAAAGGGAAGGACTTATCTTGGGCACTCCTCAAATGATTCGCCCAGTCTTCTGACATTTCAGCTGCAAATTTCTGATTAATTAGTGTCATGTTTGTATCACACCCTAAGTACGAGTGCCCACGAATTGGAAACACTATTTTTGCAGAATCTAGGTGTTTGGCATGATGTGCTACAAAGTGAAGAAATCTGAAAACAGTCCAAGTTTTATTACCTCAACCATTTGACCCAAACTGTCTCTTCTTGGTTGATGCCATACTTGCTTTACCGTTCTCTTCCTCAGACATTGTAATTACATGCAAAATTTGCAATAAATCAGTCATGAACAACTAAAACACAGTATGAACAACTAAATATGGCAATCAATGCAGTGTTTCGCTTTATTTGGTTAGACATTGTTTTAAACTATTCTCCCACCCATAAAGTATATCTTGGTAGTGTTACTTCATTTTTTGTTTTACATTGACATTCCCTCTTATTCCCATGTACCCTTCAATTGTATCTAAAGTGTCTGTAACCCCAGCAGTGACATCAGATGTTGAAGCAAATTGTTCTAAACCGTCCAAGGCTGTAAACATCTCCTGACGGGTAGGTCGAATGGTATCTCTCCTCCTCACTTTCTTCTGATGACCCTTCTTGCACCTCGTCACTTGAGATTCCATAGAAGCACATACAGCATTAATGAATTCCTGAGAACTAATCCCAGGGTTCCCAACTTCTTGAACAAATGTCCATTCATCAGGTGAAGTGGCATTGCCTAACTTGTGGACATCTTCAGTGTTGCTTTGTTTCCACGCTCTTTTAAAGCACTTCTGTATATGACATTGAGACAGTATTTGTCTATGCATCCCCTATAGTGAACAATTTAAATGTGTACTTGACTTCAGTTTAATGTGTTTGACTCTGTTAGTTTAGAATCATTCAATCAGAAAGATTGTCAATGATGATAATTGTTATAAAGAGTATATTTTAATTGTATTTATGTAATTGAGAGTTGTGTTATATATGTATTTGGCCAAAAATGTTAAAAGAGACAAATTATAATGGTTCTCTTAGTTTGAGACTGTGATAATTCTTAAAATATGACGACATGTAGTGATATCACAGGTAAGCGCAACAAAGTGTAATATTATATGAATGCGGTACCCTAGCGATGCGGGGATATTGAATTC
Source organism: Tenodera sinensis (assembly GCA_030765045.1). Taxonomy (NCBI): domain Eukaryota; kingdom Metazoa; phylum Arthropoda; class Insecta; order Mantodea; family Mantidae; genus Tenodera; species Tenodera sinensis. The sequence goes on along the minus strand of CM060964.1, from coordinate 198,690,407 downwards.
TCTCCTGGTCTGACGATTTCAATGAATGTAGATGTGGAATTTTGTGCCAATATACTAAAAGGATTATTAAGTGTTTTAAATACTCCCAGACCAAGGTTTTGTTGCAAAGAAATAATTCCTTTAGTGATTCTTCAAAAAGTTAAATATATCATCTAAACTAAGATAATACCATTGAAAGAGGCAAGGAAAAGAAGATAGTTTGTGTACGGTGTCAAAACTCGGTAAATCTTACAACACACAATCTGGAACTAGCTAAAAAGTTTAAGTATCTCGCTAAAAATCAGTAATTGTGACTTTCCATGCAAGTGTATAAAGTATAATGACTGAATTAAAGCATCAAATTTAAAATTGAATTTGCCTTATTTCTCTACCACGCCCGAGATAAAAGAGTTCTTGTCGCGCCTGCTACCTGATGCTAATTTGTCCTATCGATGCAAAAACCATCTCACTAATAAAAAACTGTTGCAGCATGGGGACACAGAGTTCCAGACTGCTGCAATGGTTTTTATTGTATTAAACAAATTCCAATTTGAGTTGCAGTATTGTTTTTAGCACAAAATGTAATCAGCTTTCTTCATGAGAGAAATTATACCATGGTCCAAGGGCTGAAGGTGGCATTTGATGGAAAAAACTGAACCTTTATGTTGGTTAGGTTTAGATGCTGTACATTAGGGGCAGTACATCCGTCCAATATAAGAAGAACGTGTCTGTTTTGAGCAACCATTTGACTGTTGAAACGAAGAAGCCACTTGCGAAATGATGTGCCATCGATCCAAGCTTTCTTATGGTGAGAGTAGATTAAAAAAATAAAATAATATCTGCCAGCTATGTCCAGATACCTAATTTCTTATATCTGGACGTAGTGTGCAGATATTTTGATTTATTGAAACTTATTGATTACAATTTGTTCACAATAGAATGTGCCGAAGTTACTAACCTAAATTAAACTAAATAACAATAATGAAAATTAGTAATAATTTCAAGTTATATGAGATCTCAGAGTATTCATGCAATTTATTGTTCCCTAGCCGCTGTTATTCGTCGGTCCAAGTCTCATTAGGGTGTTGTTTTGGCCTCATTCTTCTCCTTTCTGACTACACTGGTCGTCCAGTGATCCAATGAAATCTTCGTTCTATGTAATTGTTCTTGGTATAACAGGTTCAGGACTGAGAGTAGATGCAAGGTAAAGTGTTTGTGTTTATGTTTTTAAAATAACGTGGTTTCTTGCAATTTGGAAAAAGATGGTAGGAAAGTCCAGTTTCGTCCTTATTGAACGCATCACATGAAGCATACTTTTCTCTCACTAGGTAGAATTCATGCAACCAGCTGTTCACACTTTCTTCATCTACTTAATTGCTTCACCACAAATTTTTACAAATGAAATTGAATGTCTCTTTTGGAATTGATATAGCCAACCAGCAGAGCAACTGTAGTCTTTGATACCTATACTTTTGGCAATTTAATTTGTTTTTAACTGAATCATAGGACCACTTAAAGGTATATTAGATGCATGCATATAATTGAACCATTCTAGCAGTAACATCTCTATGTCTTCATACTTAGTGCTACAAAGTCATTTAGATTTGTTTCTGGAACCTGATGCAGCAGATTTTTTCTCAATTCTTAATTATTGTAGATAAAGTTAATTTGGAAATTCCAAACAGCTCTGCAGTTGCTGTTTTCTTTGTACCATGGTCCATTTCATCTAGAATCTTAAGTTTTACCTATACATTTAGAGCTGTCTGTTTCCTCTTTGCCATGTTTCGCGTGCTACCATTTGTAGATTTTTATTCAGCGCTCTAATTTGCTTTAGCTATAGCTAAAAGAACACCTGGCATCGAATGTTTCTAAATGTTAATGCACACATTATTGAATTTATTTAAACATACCATACATGCTGATTGTTGAGGTGATAATGGCGGGTGTCGAGCTACAATACCATAGAGACAAGTCAACAGTGGCTAGTTCATTTGCATTCATTTCGAAAAAAATTAACACCTAAAAATACTTCTAACATTGGTAGTCTGTGTTACTATGAAATTTAATTACACTAGGGACTGAAAAACAGTTTGTAATTTCCCTTAACCGAAACTTGTGTTAACTGATAAAACTGCCCATAAGAACTAATGTGTTCCTGCCAGGGCCAGTATTTGTTTCACATTAACTGCAAGTTCATCCTAAGTGAGTTTGTGCTAATGAGGTTTTACTGTATATGAATTTAATATGTAATAAGTACTCCTAAAGAGGATCAAAATCCAAACGCACACAATCACAACTCTAGAAATAAACAAAATTCTTTTAGAAGTAGATTAACTGGTTCCCTTGGAAGAAAGGCTTGTATTCATAAACAGTACTTTCAATCCAGACTTTTCAGAGACTGCTTTGGCAGGAAAGTCTTATTCACAGACATCAATTTCGGTACTTTAACTTTGACTTCATAAAGTTCAGATTTCATTACCAAGTACCAATGTTGGCTAAACTGATTTCCAAAACCACAGCCCTCTATAGCATTTAAATCAACATATGTAGTAGACCTAGAATCTACTGACACTTGTAATAGAGAAGGTATTGAGCACTATTGACCAAAACTTCTGCGCTTCTTTCCATCGCTTTGGCATTGTTTTTAAACCACATGGCGTTGTGTACAGGCATATTTGTGTTTTGTGAGTTTCTTTTTGTTTTGTGTTTTTGGCAATAGATGGTGAAATAATGACGTGAATCAGCGATTATGAAAGAGGGGTGTTAATAGAATTAGTTTATTGCTGCTCAGTATAAATGAGAACAGTAATGGGTTATAGGTATGAATAGGCTGAATTACCTTTTGTTTTCATCATAATCAAAATTATTGTAATCCTTCGATTTGAACTGTAAATCCTCAGTTGGTATGGAATCAAGATCAATGCAGCAGAAGTGTGCCTTAAATTATGAATGCGTACCATAACCTTGAAACAGTATATATTTGTCCTCAGAGGTAATTAAATTAATCATGAACTTGACTTCATTCATATATGTATTTGACTCTGTCCCATATCATTCTTTGTCAAGAAGATTGTCTATTTACTAGGATGATAATTATTGTTAAATATTATTTTTCAATTGTATTTATGTAATTAAGGGTTGTTTTTTTTTGTATGTATTTTATGTCAGAAATGTCAAAAAGTCAAATTAATATCATTTTCTTAGCAAATTCAAGATTATAGCAAAATGCAAAATACATCATAAAATGACGTCACGTAAGCATAAATAAGTGAGAAAATATTCTAACACTTCACCTTAGCAACGTGACGATATTAAATTTTCTCGTGGTTCGTCGCCTTTGAACAGAACAGACGTCTTTTTTTATGGGTGGTTCAATTGATTGTTTAATAATAATTGAATATTAGTGGACCAAGATTTAGAAGTGAGGAAATAATTATTGACCAATTTGATTACGAAAAGTTAAATTATCTACTCCATATTAATTGATACAATACAATTAAATTGACAGGATATAACAAGATAGACAATTCATTTAGCGAAATTTTGCTAAATATTTAAAATACAGACTCTTGATCGTGCTAAGAAAAAGTAAATTAGTTAAAACTAAGGAGTTTTAAATTGTGCTAACATTCAAAGACTGTAGCAATCTACAAAGGTGTGAATAAAAATTCAACAAACAAATAAATCGAGTCTAATAATTCATCTCGCCTTGTACTGCAACCCGAGATAGTAAAAGAATCTCATCAATAGCTTCCATCGTAACGTAAGATTTAACAATGAAGCCATTCATAACATCTTTTAAAAAACCGCACCAAACGGCTTGCCTAAACGAGGGGCACAAATAAGGACGAAATAAAATACAACACTACGGGAGACGCCAAGCAAACCTGACGATCATCAAGGACATGAGGATCCATCTTTAATCAAGACTAAACACCGGTGGACAACAGATGCTCATGCATTCAGGATCCCAAGAGACAAGTGAACATGTCGCAAACAGAAAAGGAATTAGGAACAGAAGTAGAGGAAGGGACAGATAGGCCTAGTGTTGAAATGGGAACATAAACAGAAAGTGAGGAAGGAGCAGCCATGGTAAGGAGAGAACAAAGATTAATGATGAGAATGTTTGAAAGATAAGAACAAAGCTTACGGCAGAAAATGGAACAGAATAAGAAATAATTAAAGCAGGACTTGGGACAGAATAAAAGAGAATTAAGGTAGGAATTAAGGGCAGAATTTAGAATGGAATAAAAAGGAACTAGAGTAGAAAATAGAACAAAATAGGAAGGAATTAGAGTTAGATTTGGGAAAGAGAATAGAATTAAGTGGAATGCAAAGAAAATATGGAAGTAATGGAGAATAAGTAGAAATTAATACATAAAGAAATAAATGAAACAAAAGATGTTTTAGAAGCTAAAATAGGAATCATAAGAAATAAAATGGGAATGTTAGAAATTGAGATGAAAGAAAATAAGTTAGTACTGGAGGGAGAAATTGGAAAATGTAGGGATGAAATAGCAGAGTGCAAAACAAATGTAGAGGATAGGATTGTGTTCAAGTAGAGCTAGCTGAGAAAGTAGGTAAATTGAAAGTTAGTCAGAATAACTTTGAATTAAGACAAGCAGAGGTAATCAAAAGTATATTAGGGAAAGAAATCGAGGAAGTGAAAAAGGAAACTATGAATGACACTGTAGAACAATTTGTGTCCTCTAAAATTAAGATTGTGGCTGATGCAGTGCAATCACAAGATGCAATGAATAACATGAAACAGAGCCAATTGGAAATAAAGAATGAGCTAAAATCAACATGTGAAGAAATACTAAAAGTAAAAGAAAGCTTAACTAATGTAAGTGTGGTTGTAGTTGCGCTGCAAAGTCAAAATGAAAATTTAGATATAGGCAATGTTTCAAATGCAAGTGATTTAAACAACGTACATTATGATGTAAAAAAAATAGGGATACAAGGTCCAATGTTTTCATGGCTATGTCATTTCCTAACACAACGCTTTATTGCAACCAGATATGGAAGAAATATATCTAAATATAAACAAGTACACTGTGGCTTACCACAAGGTGCAGTGCTCAGCACTACACTTTTTAATATATTTATTAATGATCTACCACAACAAATACAAGAATCAGGCGTGAAGTGTGCACTATTTGCTGATGATTTAGTAATGTGGACTTCAAAACCAAAAAGCAAAAGTACAGAACTAGAAAAAACCATGCAACAATCCTTAACCAACTTACAGAAGTGGACCAAAGAAAATTTAATGACTGTTAATACAACAAAATCAAACTACCAAATCTTTTCACTAAGAAAAAAACCACTAAAAATAAAACTAAATTTTGAGGGTCAACAATTACCAGAAACAAAGGAAGCAAAGTATTCAGGAGTTACATTTGATACCAAACTTACATGGACCAAACAAATAGAAAATGTAATACAAAGAGCAGAGAGGCGCCTTTCACTGTTAAAACGTCTAACAGGAATGAAGTGGGGATGTTCCAGAGCAACGCTTAACACAACATACAATGTATATATAAAACCATTATTTACTTACTGCAGCAAAGTTCTTGTAACAGCAAACACAAAAAAAATTCAAATCTTTCAAAACCAAAGTCTGAGATTAATTACAGGTGCTATCAAAACCACACCAATAGCAGCTATGGAAACACTAACCAACCAATACCCCATTGAATATGAAATAGAAAAAGCGGCTCTTATTCAACACGAAAAGTTGATCAGACTCCCATTCAATACATGGCACAAGAGAAATTTTACACATACACTAAAGACTCAGGAGAGCTTTCTTTCCAAAATTCAAGACATCAAGAAGGATGTACACCTTCCTAATTCAAAGGAAAACTTCATATCTAAATTCAATCCAACACATACATTAGACATCACATATTATTTACACCTGACAGAGGAAGTTAAAAAAAGTGATACTCCAACTAGTGTTCTAAAATTATTGGCATTAGAGACAATCCATACTAGATTTCCAGAACATGAGTGGCTCCATATTTATACTGATGGATCATTGATATCAAACCAAGATGGAGCAGGTGCTGGAGTCACATGTCACCTCTTTTCCTATTACAAATCTTTAAGTTATGGATGGAGATTGATGGAGAAATTGAAGCAATTCGAATGGCCCTACAAAATCTTTTGTACAGAATTTCACATTTTCAGCAAGCAGTTATTCTCTCAGATTCCAGGGCAGCAATTATAGCAATTATTTCCAAGTTGTCACCAAAAAACCAAACTATTATAGAATGTTGGAAGATGCCTAGCCATCTCTCACTGTGGACTGGGTGGTAATGAGAAAGCTGATTTTCGTGCAAAAGAGGGTACCAGCGGTGTACAAAAATCTATAGTTAATCTACCATTTTATGCAGCTAAAAGATTAGTCAACTCTGAATTCAAAAAAATTATTGCAAAATATTACTATGAAAAATCAAAGAATAAAAGATGGGAACTACCAAACATTCAAACAGTGATTCCTGAGTATCCTCGAAAAACAGCAGTTGCAACCTTCAGGTTGATTGCAGGACATGATTGTCTGGCAAAACATTTAAACAGAATTGGGATATATTCTTCACCACTCTGTCCTCTATGTGATCTGCAAGAGGAAATGGATCGAGACCACCTTCAAACATGCCCGGCCACTTCTAGTGCCCCATCCATCAGTGAAAAATATTGGATAGCAAGAGGATTAATGACTTCATTGTCAGAAATCCAGCATTAGCTAACAACAACATTATGATGGCTTGCCATGCAAAGGTGTAGGTCCACATTCTAATGTAAACACAACACACAATCCATGCTATGCTAACAACATATTACATGAGATTACACCCCCATATTTGATGAGTATAAAGGAAATAACCCAATGTTATTCATCAGAGAAATGGAAGAATACCTTAAGGTGAAAAGAATTCCGAATGAACGTCCGAATGCACCACAACATTTCTGGAAGAAAATACAGTGTAACGTAAAGAAATAGAACAGAGTAGAATCAGTCCAGATGAACAATTTTTTGTGGAAAGTATCAACATTCATAAAAACATATTGGTAGACCTGGGCATAGGTGAGGGCAGAATAAATAATAGAAACGAAGATGGTGTCATGGTTTGCAACCACTGGGTGTCTGTGGGGTGTGATGAATATATAACTCCGGATCACTACCAACCTGACATACTAAAAGGTCATGAAGAGCTGACATTACAGTTAATAGACGAAAAAGTCAGGACAGCCCATAACATTACCGAAATGTGTGTTTGGACTGTACCAGTAGCAGTGCACTATTAAGAGCAGTAGATAAAATTTTTGGAAATACAATTGAGGATTTTGTAACACAGAATGTTGATTTCTTAATATATAGCAACAACCCCAAATCACACTTGCATCACATAGATTTCATACTGTTTAAAGTCCTGGAAAGCGACATGACTCTTAATCTAGAAAAATGTGAGTTCTTCGTGGAAGCTGAATTTTTAGGCCATATAATTACTCCTGATGGTATTAAGCCTAATCCAGAGTTAAACCTATTGAATGCATTACACCACTGCGAAACTTAAAGCAATTAAGAAGGTTCCTAGGCATTCTGCAATATCAATCAAAATTCCTGATTAGCTATGCAAAGGAACCTCTTAGGAAGTTGCTAAGAAAAGGTAGGAAATGGAAATGGGACACAGAACACCAAGCAGCCTTTGAGAACATAAAGGACTCAAGAATAGCATTCCCCTGGAACGGCCAGATCCAAATTTACCTTTTCTAATATATACTGATGCCAGCGTACATTCATATGGGACAATTCTGGTTCAAGAAGACGCGGTAGGGAACAAACATGTAATTGCCACTGCTTCGAGATTTTTATCTAAAATTGAAGCCCACGCCTGCATAACAGAATTAGAAATTGTGCATTACAAAAATTTAGGAAGTACAATTACAGAATAATAATCTACACTAACCACATAAGCCTATCCTTCATTCAGAAATGCAAGCTGACAAATTCTAAAATCTCAAGGTATATACATGAAATAACCTCCCACGATGTAAAGACTAAACATATCCTTGTTACTATCTAGGATAAAATCTGAAAGACACATACCAGAAACAATATCCAATCACCATCATGAAATTAAAATAATGTGCATAAACAGGAAGCAAAATGCTGAGCTCTTGAAAGATTTCAAAAACATGGTGAAACTACAGCAAGAAGATCCAGGATTAATAAAACTCTTCATAGAAGCACCAGAAATAAGACCTAAATTAAATGCCAAAATAGGAAAGCTTAAAAACATCCTATTTAAACTACATGGCTGAGATTTGAAAAAATGGAAGATGATGTGGTGCCTACTTCCATGCAAAGTAAGGTTATATTGGCATTCCATTATTCGCTGGCACATTCAGGGAGTGAGAAAACAATGTTAGCAATTGAAGAAGTGTTATACATCAAACTTTTAGGAAGAAAAGTCAGAAAACTAGTCTCCTGCGAATTGTGCCAGAAAGCCAAACCGACAAACATAAAGTATGACACCATCCCCCAGTCAATAATAAGAGACAAATAGAATGCCTTAGTCTTCATTAGTGAGCATGTTAAGTTACATGTGGGGAAAGGTGGATACAAGTACATCTTCATTGTGTTTGATGTCTTTACAAAGTTCACCAAGATAATACCATATTAAAAACATCAAGAGCAAAACATGTCTGAACAAGATTCTTAAGGATTACATCCCAAAATATGGAAATATTAAGGCAATTCTCTCACACAATGCAACAGTGCATAAGAGTAAAATATTTCAAGATACCGTATATAAGTTGGGGATGAAATTATATTATTCCTCTATGTGCTACCCACAGGGAAACCCGACAGAGAGATGAGAGATATTTCTGTATATTTCCGCATCCTGTGCCACAAGGACCACACTTCCTGGATCGAAAAATTTAGTTATATTAAGGAGGTAATTAATAACTCTGTGGGAGTGTTGAATATGCAGCAGAAGGAAACGGATGTGTTTGGTGTAAGCTCCGGAAGTGAGAAGAAGAGTGACGCAAGTAGCAATGGGAGTGGATCTGGCAGTGTATAGGGCAAGGAATGGAGTTTATAGGCAGGCGAAACTTAAAAAAAGGAACCCTGGAGGTGGTATGGAGATAAGTTATGTACTAGCAGTGAGTGTCATTATCATACTTTTAATGATAGGAGGAGTGGAACTGAACCCAGAACCGGACGACATCCAGGTATTGTTCGAAAAGCTCACAGAAAAAATAGGATCAATGGACGGAATGGAGCAATGGATAAGCGATAGCTTAAACAAGGTTGCCAGGGAAATAAAAGAGGACGTGAGAGAAGAACTCAAAGGAATAAGAAGAGAGGTGAATGCAGTCAAGTTTGAAATGGGAAGATTGGACGAGAGGAGGCGAAAGTTTAACTTGATCTTTTTAGGGATACAAGAGAGGAGAGGAGAGGAGTTTGGCCAGCAGAAGAGGTTAAACAAGTTCTAATCCGAAACCTGGAAATTTAGATGAAAGGTTGGGAGATAGTGGAGGCATACCAAGTAGGGAGGAATATCGGAAAAAGACTGATTGTGGTTCAGTTCGCAACATCACAGCTAATCTATGAGATTTTGGGGAAAGCGAAGATGCTAAAAGACTCCGACATCTATATTAACAAGGATTTGACACCAGCTCAAAGGGAGATGAGGAGAAATTTATAACGAAAAATGATGGAAGTGAGAGCAGACGGAAAACATGCTTATATCAGAAATTAACAACTTTAGGTAGAAGGAATAAATGTAACCACTGAAGGCAAAATGGATATATGAAGAAGGGAGCAGACGAGAAAGGAAATAACATTGCAACATAGGCAGAAAATTCAATCAAGGGCTTCTGGAGGTGATACAGCGATACGAGACACGAGGTTGTGTGGAACAATGCTTCAACATCAGGGGCTGAAGTGACGTCACCTAGAGAATCAGCTGCTGCTGCAGCATGTGCCGGTATGGAAGGAATAGTGTCAACAAGGCCGGTGACGGAGACAATGAGTGATGATGCAAGAACAGATGGAAGAAAGATCGTGTCACCGAGGAAGCTGGAGTTAGAAGAGTCCCGCAGATTAGCGGAGAAGGGGAAGAAGGCATGGTTGCAAAACAGTGAGGAGAGTGTGCGAGAGGGAGCGGTCATGAGGGAGGGAGAGGAAACATCTAATAGTGTTGTGTCTTCAGTACATGGAAGTATTCTCATGGTAGATAAAAACAAAACGTCAAGGAAGGGATATGAACTTAGGGGGAGGGATGTTTTTGATAAGTCCAGTTTTAGAGCAGGTTCACAATAGGAAGCAGCAGAAGGCTGGAATTCTGGAACTGCAAGGGGCTGAAAAGTAAAATGTGCACGGGAAATCTAAATCACTTACTGAGCAAGTTAGATTATTTGGGAGTGGTTGAGACATGGCTAAAGGAAGAGGACCTTGTGGTGAAAGATTTTATATACATGGGTGTAAAGGGACAAAAGACAGCAGTCAAAGGGAGAATGTCTGGCGGTATAGGTTGTTTTATAGGGAAATCTCTAAGTAAAGAAATGTGGTCTAGACAACAAAGTACTTGTTGGATAATATTTGAAGAAAAATATTTAGATGATTGTATAATTTGTTTGGGAATAGTGTACATCCCTCCTGTATCCTCACCGTTTCACAACCCTAACCTATTTAAACAACTGGAAGAAGATTGTGAAAAGTTAAAGGAGAAGTACATAAATTCAGAGATCATATTAATGGGTGACTTTAATATTAGATTAGGAGAAAAAGACGTGGAAATAAAAAATTATTAGATAAGTGATGAAATAATGAGTAAACGAGAAGTGGGGAGGAAAAGTAAGAGTAAAGTCACGGACAGTGCTAGTGATAAGTTTATTGAATTCTGTGAACATAATTCATTGAGTATCTTAATGGGAAATAAGGTGAGGATATTAATGGAGAATTTACTTTTATTAACAAGAATGGTCAAAGTGTAATTGATTATATTTTATGGCCGATCAATTTGGAATGTGTTCTTGGAAGTTTTAAAGTTCTTAACTTAAGCTCCAACAGTGGTCATTTCCAATTAATAGTAGATATCATAGTACAAACAGAGCAGACAAAACAAAACCTGGGAGGCAGGAAAAAGAATTGTTAGCAGTATGTGAGCTTTAAGTGGAATGTTTACGGTAGGGATTTTAAACAAGTTTTGGATTCGCGCTATGGGGAGATAAGCCAACTAGGTGTTAGTTATATGTCAGAAGTAAATGTAATTGAGAAAGCAGTAAATATTTTCAATGGTGTTTTGCAGGTGGCAGGAAGGGGAATGAGAGTGAATGAGAGTTAAAGAAATGGAGAAAAGTAGGACATTTCGAAGTGAAGGGGGAATACTTACAGGGTAGGACATTTTACAATCAGATCATACAACAAAAGAAATGAAGATGGAGGCAAAAAAGGAGAGTAATTTGATCAGGGTGTTAGGAGAGGGGAATGCTAGTAAGGTATGGAAGGCCATAAAATCATATAGCAAATATGTAGACCAGCCGAATATTGACCCAGAAGAGTGGATAGCGTATTTTAGAACCCTTTATGGGGTGTACGGGATAAATAGAATGACAATAGACCTTGAGGTCAACAATAAACATGTGGAAATTCTGGACAGTTTAATTAGGGATGAGGAAGTAATGAGACAAGTTAGAACAATGGAAAGAAATAAGGCTACTGGCCTAGATGGGATCCCCACAGAATTTCTCAAAGAATGGTGCAATGACATAGAAAGAGTCAAGAAATTAACAGGGCTGTTCAATTCAATAAAAGAAAAGAGATACGTTCCAGCGAATTGGAGAAAGGCAATTATACACCCAATCTATAAAGAGAAATGTAGTACATCCAAACTAAATAGTTATCGCGGGATTGCACTGTTGTCTAATGTAGGAAAAATCTTTACTGGAATTTTGGCAAACAGAATACAGAAGTGGGTAGAAGAAAACCCTATCTTGTCGGCATTTCAAATGGGTTTCCGATGTGGTAGGAGAGCTGTGGATAATATCTTTGTAATAAATACGCTAGTGGATAAATACTTTAAAGAAAAAAAAAGGTAAACTATACATGGCTTTTATAGACTTAGAGAAAGCGTATGATAAAGTGGATCTACAATTACTATGGTACAAATTGCAATGCAAAAGATTGAGTCAACAGATGGTAAAGACCTTGATGGCACTGTACAAGGATAACACCTTCTGTGTGAGGGTGGGGGAAGGAGTAGTCTCTTAGGAAATAGCACAAGGGAAAGGGTTAAGGCAAGGGTGTAAATTGAGCCCTGTACTATTTAATTTGTTTATCGATGATATACTGTTAGGGATAAGCAAGAACAATAGTTGTATGCCTGCAATAAATAATATCATGATCCCTGGGCTACTATTGTCTGATGATCTGGTAGTAGGATCAATTACAGCAAATGGTCTGAAGCAAGCGTTGCAGAAGGTAGAGAAATATTGCAATGAATGGAACCTAACTGTAAATCAGGAGAAAACACAAATAGTGGTATTTAGGAAGGGAGCAAAATTGAGTAAATATGAAAAGTGGAAAAAGGGGAATAAGGAGTATAAAGTAGTTTTTAGGAGTAAAGCTAAATGGGAGTGAGGGGTGTGAAAAACAAAAGAAATTAGCTCTGACAAAGGGGAAAGTAGCTATGTCAGCAATAAGAAGTTGTAAGTACAGAATACCGAATATTGGGGTCAAATGGTTGGAAAAAATTTATAATATGATGGTAGAACAAAAAGTGCTTTATGGTACAGAAATATGGGGACTGAATGAGGTGGAGGAAACCATAGATACAGTTCATAGGATGTTTTGCAGGGAAGTATTGGGTCTTCCAAGTGCGGTGGCAAGAGAAGTAGCGCAGATGGAGATGGGAAGGGTGTCAAGGAAGGGTATGATTATAGAAAGAGCTCTGAAATTTTGGCACAGGATTTTGAATTTGGATAAAAATAATTTGTTAAAGCAGTGTGTAGAATACCAGGAAAAGAGTCTTATGGAATCTGGATGGACGAGTAGTATTCAAAAGAACCTAGAAGTAAATGGGATGGGGGACTACTGGAGGAGAGGGGAGAATAATCATAACAAATTCTGGAAAATAATAAGAAAGAGGTTTGAAGACATAGAAATCCAAAAACTGTTTGGTGGTATAATGGAAAAAAGGTCCTTGGTAGATTACAAATCAATGAAGGAAACATGGGAAAGGGAGACATATGTTGATAAGGTAAACAATGAACAAAGGGAGGCAATAGCATGGCTAAGAACTGGTGTTTGGAGGTTGAGAGGACTAAGAAAGGGTATCCCTCAAAGTCTGTGTCCTATTTGCGGGGGGAAGTAAGATCTGGAGCACATAGTCTTTGAGTGCCAAGGAACGGACATATGGAGGAAAGAATTTCTGGGGCAGAAATGGGAGAAGGGAGATAGGTTAACAGCATTTAAGAGGATTTTAACAAAGGAGATCAGGAACTTGGGTTAGTTTTTAATTAGAGTTAAGAAAAAATGGAATTGGTCTGTACAAAGAGAACAGAATTAAAAATTTTGTGTTAGTTATAGAGAAGCAAAATGTATGTATAAGAAATTATGTTGGGTGGATATGACAGACTAAGAGCCTGGGCTGAATGTCTGTCATATTGAAGTATGTATTAATTTAAAGTAAAAGTAAATACTTTTGTAAATAAAAATAAATAAAAAAAATAACTGTGAACTCCACGGCTAAGTTTACCCCAATTGAACTAAAGGTGAATACAAAACCTAAGCGATCAACAATGGTCATCAACACCACCATGGCTGCTCAACAGGAATTTACGAGAAAGAGAAATGTCATCTAGCGTTTCGGAGACTGCAACAAAAGGCTGAAAAAGGAAGGAATAGAGCAAAAAGGTATATTAGGAAATGGTTTCCAGAGATAGGCGAAAAAGTGCTCTTAAGGAAACACTACACATCAAAATCTTCCATAAACAGATCTAGCAAGATGGAACTAATATACACAGAATCTTTGGTTGTAGTAAAATAGTTGAGTGACCATACGTATGAACTTGAAAATCAGAATGGCAAGTTGATAGGAAGATATCACAAAAACAAATTGAAGCCATTTAAACAAGTGACCAACCGAGCCCCTTTGCAAATAAATATGTAGGGCAAGAGAATAAACATAAAAAAAATCAATAAGAGTAAATGGGTTCCTCACAGGATAAATTAAAGACCACATCTAACAGGAGGAAAGATAATTAATATAACAGTTGGCAAATATGACCAACATAAACAAGCATCGTAGAAAAAGAGGAGTGAAAATTCTGATCGTTACTGAACTTAAAGTAAAGGGGAAAAGAAACAATTTAAGTTTACAAAGCAATGGAAAGAAAATGTGTTTTTGGCACATAAGGGTGTCAAGTACGAAATAATAAGAAAAACCATGAACTGCGACGAAATAATACGAATAATGAAGAAAAATAATTATGGATATGTGAATTTTCTCTTGCAGAGAGATTAAAAAAATAAACAAAGTAATGGCGATTAGTAGATATGAGAAGATAACAGATAAGAAAAACCGATGCCAAAGAGACGAAAATAGCCAATGTTAAGCAAAGGGAAATATTAACAAGTTTAACAAAAGGAATAGGAGCTCATTATTAAGAATATGTACAATTATACATCAAAAATGAATTGCCTATACACATATAGAAAACATTTAAAACGAGTGAGTGAGCGAGTTGGGTTTAAGGGCCCGTCAACAACTAGGTCATTAGGGCCCGATTTAAAACATAAGATGGGGCAAAGGAATAAATACACAGGTATGATCACAATTATTAGCTCCAATTTATCTCCTTTCTCCTCAAAGAAAAAGCACACTTTGGAGTGGGAAGTGTTTAACCACAACATATGCTTAGGTAATGTCAACATGAGTTATGAACACCTAGAAATATTTATTGTATTGTGGGGTGATAAATGTGTTAACATAATATAAAAGCATGCTGCGTCATGTCAAGACAAAAAGATATGTTTTTACAAGATCGTAAAAAGTTACCAAGTGAAGTGACCAGTGAAATTGTGCAACAAATAAATGAGAGGTGTTATATTATATTTCAAGTTTGTATAGCTTAGGTGACAACTTGAAAAACAACACAAGGGGCATATTGAACAGTATATATTTGTCCCCAGAGATAATTAGATTAATCATCAACTTGACTTTATTCGTATATGTATTTGACTCTGTTTGTCCCATATCATTCTTTCATTGTCAGGAACATTGGGTATTTATAAGGATGATGATACTTGTTGAATATTATTTTTCAATTGTATTTATGTAATTAAGGGTTATTTTGTATGTATTTCATGTCAGAATTGTCAAAAAGTCAAATCAATATCGTTTTCTTAGCAAATTCAAGATTATAACGAAATGCGAAATACATCATAAAATGACGTCACAAGTAAGCATAAATAAGTGAGAAAATATTCAAACACTTCACCTTAGCAATGCGACGATATTAAATTTTCTCTTGGTTCGTCGCCTTTGAACAGAACAGACGTCTTTTTTTATGGATGGTTCAATTAAGTGAGTGTTTAATAATAATTGAATATTGGTGAACCAAGATTTAGAAGTGAGGAAATAATTATTGACCAATTTGATTACGAAAAGTTAAATTATATACTCCATATTAATTGATGCAATACATTTAAATTGACGAGATATAAGAAGATAGACAATGCATTTAGCAAAATTTTGCTAAATTTTTCAATACAGAATCTTGATCATCCTAAGAAAAATAAATTAGTTAAAACTAAGGAGTTTTAAATTGTGCTAACATTCAAAGACTGTGGTAATCTACAAAGGTACGAACAAACAAATAAATCAAGTCTAATAATTCATCTTGTCCTGTACTGCAACCTGAGATAGTGAAATAATCTCATCAATAGCTCTCATCATAACATAAGATTTAACGACAAAGCCATTCACAACACCTTTTAAAAAACTGCACCAACCTAAACCCCATTTTAAGAAAAATTGGCAATTATTAAAGCTTATTTGAAACTACTAGAACATCAACCAGCTCTTACTTGCAGCATAATATCACAGTGCAACTAATAATTGTACCATGGGCAGAACATGTAATCCTCTTGCAGTTTTCTTTTAACGGTGTTGTGTACAAACAACGCTCCTATATCTACCACAGTCTATCAAATGTGCATCTAAATCTGAATTTGATGTTCCCATAAAGCCCAAACAGGCTGATAATACATGAGGAATACAAATGTCGCCAAGACTGTGTTCGATTTGTTCCATATTTTTGGCAAATTCTGCCAGAATGTCAGCCATTATGCAAAGTCAAACTAAGGATGAAAGTCGACAAAATCAGTGGCTTCGAGGTAAAGTCCTGATCGAGACTATGGCTCAGGAAAGTCTCATTATTGAATAACAAATTGACAATTCCGTACTTTCAAATCTCTACTTTCATCCAAAGTTTTGTTCATGAATACAAGCCTAAATATATCAGGAGTAATGCAAAGAATCTACAGGATGTAACAGAATAACTATTCCCAAGTTTCAGATGTCACAGAAGACATAAAATTCAACATTTTTTCTTAATAAAGTGTGGAAATGTGTTTTCAAGTGACAGCAGACTGAAAGCATCTCAACTTGAAATACTAGTTTATTTACTTTCTATCTTATAATGTTGTTGTTGTTGTTTTCTAGTGCCTTGCATCTGGCAATGAAGCCATTAGCATTCGTGCTTTCCAATACTTTTGAACTGTAGTTTCTTCTGATCTTAATGCTTCACAGGTCTTCAAGTGGTCTTCTTTCATTTCTGCCGGATCGTTACACAGGACACATATTGGTGAAGCTGAGATACCTATTCTGTAGAGATGACTTGCTAAGCAGTCGTGATTTGTCAATAGTCGGAAGGCTGCAACCGCTGTTTTCCTTGGTCTCTGGGGGATTATATCTGGGTTGGAAAGTAGTGTAACCCATTTTTTATCTTTGGCATTTGTTTCTATTTCTTGTAGGTATGAATGAGAAAATTTTTTAATGATCAAGCGTTTTATTGAGGAATATGAGAAATTGAATTTAGACTTTTGTTTTATTGTTGTGCCTTTCTTTGCAAGTGAGTCTGCAGCTTCATTCCCCATGACTCCACAGTGTGCTGGAATCCATTGGAGATGAACAGTCTTATTAACTTTTTGTAGTTATGTTAACATTTTGTAGCATTCTCTAATTTTTGTTGACTTCTTTGTAGTATTTGAACATATTCCCTGAATTGCAGCTTTAGAATCTGAAAGAATTACTGCCTTGTTAAATTTATTTAAGGGAAGATTTAATAATTGTCGGAGAGCAATGTATATAGCCTCTATTTCTCCATCATAATTTGTTGAGTCTCTGCCAACAGAATGATAAAAGGAAAAATGTGAACACGTAACTCCAGCTCCAGTAAGGTTTTCCTTGGAGGATCCATCAGTATATATGTGCAGCCATTCTTCTGTGGGATACCTTAGTATTGATTGTTTCCAGAGCTAGAAGTTTTTGTATTTCTTTTGGTGTGTCTTATTTACCTCTTTCCTTTATTAATTCCAAACTGAAAGTAGGTTGCAATAATTCCAATGGATTTTCTCTTATAAGTAGATTTTCTCTGGTGTTAGGAATGTTCAATTTGGATTTAATTTGTGTTACCTTTTCTAGGAAACTACTATGAGTTTTAAGGATTGAAGGGGGGAGGTTCCCTTCTGTCCATTTAGAGTTTGGCAGTCGTAACATTTTCTCGTGTTGGAGCAATGCTTGTTCTTCTATTTTTGTTATTGATTGGGTCCGTGTTAAGGCAAGCATGGCATCAATAGGTGTGGATTTAACTGCTCCAGTGATTAGGAGAAGAGCCTGATTTTGTATTTGTTCAAGTTTATTGATGTTAGTATTTGCTGCTGTTATTAAAGCTTCAGAACAGCACACCCCTCCGAAGGAGTGTCGCCTTGTCGTGGCGGAGGGGCTCAGTACCTGAGCCAGACGGCCTACTAAGTGTCATTTTGACCACTGGTAGGCAAGAGGTGAGGGGAAGCAAAGAACATTCCAAACGGGTAGATGAGGCTCGGTAGTCTTGGTCGACAACTCATCTAGGAGAAGAGGACTCCGAAATCAAACTCCCCCAGGGGCTCCTACTACGGTAGGTACGGGTTTGGCGTACCCGGGGCCCCGAGCCATACTCTCGATTGGGTTCCTCCAAGAGGTGAGAGGGCACATGCCAAACGCCCAATCAACTTTGGTCCACTTTTGTGTTTGACCTCCCACCTGATACCTCCCTGTACACAGTCTGATGGATAACCTACGCGCGGGTTGGAGGATGGGGTGACGCAAGGGGTGACTGGGTAATCGCGTAAGTCCCAGCCCCTGGTTATCATGTAGGATCTGTGTGCGTATCCGCTGATAAAGGTCAGTCCCGGGGAGGGGCCATTGCATGAGCTGATGCACTCCTGAAGGCGATTGGGTCCCTCTGTCTATACATTGGGAGGTGAGACCCTAGGGTGAGCAAGGTCCAGGCCAGGACTCTCACCTAAGCCGGGGTGGCGCCCAGGATGTGAGCATGCCATCGGAGACATCTGCAATGGTGGAGGATTAATTCGCCATGAGTTCCAAAACTCAAAACAAAAACAAACCAAAAGTTCATGTAAAGGAAGTAGTCGAGTGTTGTGGTCCTCGCTACTTAGTAATCTCGAGAACTGAGGAAGGAAAAAAGTTTCTTTCGGTGAGCCCATTTGTAATCCAGAAGGGCCTGGATAAGATAGCTGGTCCAGTGAAGTCATGCACTAGATCGCGCAATGGCACGCTTCTAGTAGAAGCGCATTCAGCAGAACAGGCAGCTAAAATACAAAAAGCAAACCTGTTGGCCAGCTATCCAATACGTGTTGACCTGCATAAGACTTTAAACTCGCCACGCGGTGTCGTTAATACCCGCGCTTTAGACGGACTCAGTGTGGAAGAGATTAAGGAAAACCTAGAAGATCAAGGTGTTACCTGTGTCTATCGGGTTCATCGCAAAGAAAGCGGTGAATTGAAGCCTACTCGTACCCTGTTCCTGACCTTTGATCGGGTAAATCTCCCACAAAGGATTAAGGCAGGGTATGAATCCATCGAAGTTAGGCCGTTCATTCCGAACCCACTCAGGTGTTTCAAGTGCCAGCGCTTTGGACATACAAGCGAGCTTTGTAAGGGACTAGCTACATGCCCTCAATGTGGAGATGAACTCCACGATGGTGCATGTACTACAGCTCCTTCATGTGTGAACTGCAGAGGTGAACATCCATCTAGTTCCCGAGACTGCCCCCGCTTTGTAGAGGAAAGAGCGATTCAAGAGATACGGGTTAAAGAGAAGGTGTCCTTCTCGGAAGCCCGGAAGATCTTGCGTCTACGCCAACCCTCTGTTCCCAGATCTGGAACCTATAGCTCTGTTGCAGCTAAAGCGGTAGCGAGCAGAGAGATCGCAACGCAGACCAGCGATTTCAATGGGGCAACAATTTCTGAAAAGACACTTGTTGCCCGAAGCTCTATTCCAAAGCCCTCAACATCGGCACGCACATTTGCGTCAACGTCTACAAAGTCCGTAAGTACAAAGAACATGAGCGCCACATCACCATCAAAATCATCAAGATCAACACAAGAAAGAAGCAAGCCCGTAGGATATGATGCCTCACCGATCAAGTTCAAGAAGACTTATACAAGAAATGACTTCCTCAAGGAAAATGGTACCTCCGATCCCAGTACATCTAAGGGATATAAGAGTCCCCGAACATCTCGAAGATCTCGGAAATCCTCTTCTGGAGAATCTTCAGGGGTGGACTCAGACCGGCGTCTTTCATCTTCGCCGGTCCCCATTAGCAACCGGTTCGAGACACTCGAACCCAAGTTTGCTATGGGAAGACGCACGTCCTCGGCAGAGGACATGGATTTGGACCAATCTGCCCACATTGGGAGACCCCCAGTGGAAAAGAGGCGCGAAAAAGCGTCCGAAAAGAACGTCAGCCCAAGAGAGAAAAGGGCTAAATTAGTTCGACAACCGCCTGCTCCAAAGTAATGGAGAGTTACCTTGGAATTACCTATCCCATACACAATGCAACATGACTATCCTACAATGGAACGTACGTGGCATTCGAACTCAAAGGCCAGAACTTGAGCTCTTGCTCAAAGAAAACGAACCTCTAGTCGCATGTTTGCAAGAGACTAAGCTACGTCCTCGAGACGCTTTCCATCTAAGGCGATACACCCCAGTACGGTGTGATGTTACACCAGAAGAGGGTGTACCGGCACATGGCGGCGCTATGATACTTGTCAGAGATGACGTATATATGCAAACTCTACCTTTGCACTCTGATATACAATCAGTTGCTGTATGGATTAAACTGCCAAACATACATTTCACCATCTGTAATGTTTATTTGCCTCCGTCCCATGACTTCTCGCACATTGATTTAGAAGATCTAGTTTCCCAGTTGCCAACACCGTTTCTGTTGGTGGGAGACTTCAATGCGCACCACCCACTTTGGGGTTCAAGTCGCGCTTGTGCGAGAGGTAACATCATTGCCGATTTCCTCGACAGTCACAACCTAGCTCTCCTCAACACTGGAGAGCCTACATTCATTTCTGACTCGCACAGCACCTTCTCACACCTCGATCTTGCAGTTTGTTCACCTCAGTTGGCAGTCTCCTTACAATGGAATGTCATCTCTGATTTACACTCTAGTGACCACTTCCCATGTCTTATTAGTCTCTTAACACAACATACATTTTCCACACGTATGCCCAGATGGCGTTTGGACCATGCCAACTGGAACCTTTACACCCAGTTGGCTGTCTTTACGTACAACGAGCACGACTCAGTGAATAATTTGGCGCAGCATCTCACGGAGACGATTCTCTCTGCTGCTGAACAATCGATTCCGCGGTCGACTACACACCCCCGTCGATTTCCCGTCCCCTGGTGGACGGAAGAATGTCGGAATGCCATTCGTGCTCGAAGGCGTGCACTTAGGGTTTTCCAACGTCACCCTACTTTGGAAAACCTAATCGAATACAAGAAAATGCGCGCCAGGTCCAGACAAGTCATTAAGGATAGCAAAAAGTCATCATGGAGCAAATTTGTAGCTTCATTTAACCGACACACACCTTCCTCGGTTGTGTGGGATAGATTAAGGCGTGTTGCAGCTAAACCGACCCAAATACCAATAGCGGGACTAAAACCAGCCACAGGAGCTGCTGTTGATTCATTTGAAGTGGCCAATACCTTTGGCAGTGCTTTCGCACAAGTGTCTAGCTCGGAAAACTACTCCCCTGAGTTCCTTCCATTTAAAACTCAGGTGGAATCTCAAGGCTTCCCGTTTCGTTCTAGAAACGTAGAAGATTACAATCGCCTTTTCACCATGGCGGAGCTGGAGCATTCCCTGAAATCTTCGCGATGTTCAGCACCAGGACCGGACGGTATTCATGTACAAATGTTACAACAGCTCTCTCCTGAAGGTAAGGCATTCCTGCTCGAGGTCTATAATCGTGTTTGGGTTGACAGTATACTCCCAGAAAATTGGCGGGAGGCCACCGTTATTCCCATCTTGAAGGCTGGAAAGGACCGTCATCTTCCCTCCAGCTATCGTCCTATTTCCCTCACCAGTTGCGTTTGCAAGGTGATGGAACGCATGATCAATGGACGATTGGTATGGTGGTTAGAAAGTCGTAACCTACTGACTAACATCCAGTGTGGTTTTCGACGACGCCGTTCAACTGTTGACCATCTTGTGTCAATATCGACACAGATAATGGACGGCTTTATAAACAACTGTCAAACCGTCGGCATATTTTTCGATCTTGAGAAGGCTTATGATACGTGCTGGCGAGCAGGAATTCTACGTTCCCTGTATGCCTGGAATATGCGTGGACGCCTACCACTTTTCATTCAGGAGTTTATGAAGGACCGCTTTTTCCGAGTAAGGGTCGGCTCGGTTTTTTCTAATTCTTTTGTTCAGGAGGAGGGAGTACCTCAGGGTTCGGTGCTAAGTGTCACGCTCTTTGCTATAGCAATTAACTCCATCTGGAAATGTGTTCCACCTGGAGTTTCGTCATGCCTATTCGTAGACGATTTCGCTGTCTATTGCACTTCTCAGCGCACGGCGTTCTTACAACGGCGCCTGCAGCAATGTTTGGACAACCTTAGAGAATGGAGCATGAAAAACGGCTTCCGTTTCTCAACTGAGAAGTCAATCTGCGTTAATTTCTGGCGCCGTAGGAGACGATTACCACCTTCGCTCCGTTTTGGTCCAGATTCACTTCCCTTCGCAGAAGAGACGCGCTTCCTGGGTTTGATCTTGGACAGGAAGCTTAGTTGGTCGTCGCATATTGCACAGCTAAGAGCGAGATGTGACCGTTCCCTAAATATTATGCGAGTACTGAATGGCAAATCGTGGGGAGCGGATCGGACAATTTTGTTGCGAATATATCGCGCATTAGTCCGATCCAAGCTAGACTATGGGTGTATTGTTTATTCGTCAGCACAACCATCTGTGCTGAGATGATTAGACGTGGTCCATATTAGGGGCATCCGCATTGCAACAGGAGCTTTTCCAACAAGCCCAGTGGTGAGCCTTTACGCCGAGTCCGCAGAACCTCCTCTGCATTATCGGCGTGAGATTCTCTTGGCAAATTATGGTTGTGCGCTTAGATGTATGCCTCAGCACCCAACGTTCGCTTCTTTTTTCACCACCACGCTAAGAGAACGATATAGAAATAGCTCCCTTAATCCAAAGCCTGCGGGGTTCCGTTTCCAAGAGCTCCTAGTGAAGCTTGGAGTGGAACTGCCTGTGATGTTCGCCAAGGGCGAGAGACTTTACCCCCCTTGGCTATCTGGTACGCCCCATGTAGATCTTGGGATGACCATACACCAGAAGTCCACGATGCCTATTTCAAGTATCTGCACGTGTTTCTTAGAATTTTTGTCAGGCTACACTGACCGTCAATATATTTACACCGATGGGTCAAAGGGCTCCAACGGTGTTGGATGTGCTTATGTTTATGGAACCGAACCATATACATTCGGTTTTCCAAATAGCACCTCCATTTTTACTGCAGAGCTTTATGCAATTTATCGAGCCATTTTGTATGTTCGCCGTCGTAAATTAGGTGACTGCCTGATTTTGAGCGATTCCCTTAGTGCACTGCAGAGCCTTTGTCAGTTGTACAACCCCCACCCTATTGTACAACGTATCCAGGATGTCCTCCATGTTTTACACGCTTCTGGCGTTGACGTGGTGTGTGCATGGATTCCTGGTCACGTAGGTTTGCCGGGGAATGAAATGGCAGATTTAGCAGCAAAGGCGGCAACTACAGAACCCAGTATTACCATCTCACGTGTTACTTCGGAAGACTTTAGGCTTGAAGTGCGGAGAGCGGTGCTGTCGTCCTGGCACGACGAGTGGTCAACTCTCCGCGATAATAAGCTTAGAGAAGTGAAAGAACTTCCGATAAACTGGGTAACTTCCTGTCGCACATCTCGTCGCGAGGAGGTCAGTTTGGCTCGATTAAGAATAGGGCACTGCAATTTTTCGCATGGTTACCTATTTAAAAGGGACCCTGCGCCTCTATGTCCGCTGTGTGACAACCTTTTGTCAGTTCGCCACGTGTTGCTAGAGTGTTGCTCTCTAGCGCACCTTCGGGATTCTCTGCAGCTGCCTGCCAGACTTGCAGAAGTTCTAGCGGACGACAAAACAGCAGTTGATAGAGTTTTTAATTTTTTAGCGGAGTGTAATATCAATTTGAGGATTTAAATTTTTTTTTTTTTTTTTTTTAATTATTTGTTTCTGCTTTTGGACATATTTATCACCTTGTTTCATATCTGGCTATTGCCACTGCTTTTTACTTGTAAACTTTTCTTGTTGCTAGTATTTTTAGTTTTTGAGTGAAATTTATATCTGGCTATTGCCATGAGTCTGTTAAGGGCGCTGATGACCTAGAAGTTGAGCGCCCTTAAACCAAATCCATCCATCCATTCAGAACAGCACAAGAGGTTTGGTTTAACGTACATTTTGTATGTTGTGTTAAGGACTCTCCTTGAGCAGCCCCATTTAGCACCAGCTAACCGTTTCAGGATTTGCAGTTTCTTTTCAACCTTTTCTGAGATGTTTGTTATATGTTTTTTCCAACATAGCTTTCTGTTGAAAGTGATGCCTAAGTATTTGGCATCATCAACTGCTTTGAGTGGTTTACCATTATACTTTATGTTAATATTAACTGGTTTGTATTTTAGTGTAAATAATTCATAATTTGTTTTTTCCACATTGATAGTCATGAGGTTTTGGGAGCTCCATTCATGTAGTTTGTTTAGGGCTGTCTCTATTCTGTCTTTAATTAATTCAGTATAACAGCGGTATAACTGTTTCATCTAAAATGGAGGAAATGCCATTTACATATGTGCTGGCCTGTCACAGCACAACAGCGTCCCTCAGAGGCACATGAGGGGAAGGTCGGTGGATCTAAATACCACCTATTTAGTCCTTCCGGCTAGGTCCGATGGACACGTTGACCAACGATGGGTGTGGTCTTCCTTGCAAAATGGGGTTTTAAGTCGGGTGATGTAACTGCCACATTGTAAAACTGGTGCCCGTTAAGAAAACAGTTACATGAAAGCCGCATACATGAGTATGAGTCCTAAAGATAAACATTCCGGAGTTAAAACTGTCCCCCAATCGGATCTCCGGATGGGGACATCTTTAGGCAAATTTCATCTATCTTATACTGTAACTTTCTTACATAATACCACGTATTACAAAAAAGGCATTGATTCACTACAAGAACTGTTCAAAATTGCAACCGCTATTATTGACACACATAATATGTTGTTATTGTTAGCTAATGCTGGATTTCTGACAATGAAGTCATTAATCCTCTTGCTCTCCAATATTTTTCACTGATGGATGGCGCGCTAGAAGTGCCCGGGCATACTTAAAGGTGGTCTTGGTCCATTTCTTCTTGAAGATCACATAGAGGACAGAGTGGTGAAGAATATATCCCAATTCTGTTTAAATGTTTTGCCAGACAATCATGTCCTGTAATCAACCTGAAGGTTGCAACTGCTGTTTTTCGAGGATACTCAGGAATTACTGTTTGAATGTTTGGTAGTTCCCATCTTTTATTCTTTGATTTTTCATAGTAATATTTTGCAATAATTTTTTTGAATTCAGAGTTGACTAATCTTTTAGCTACATAAAATGGTAGATTAACTATAGATTTTTGACAACCACTGGTAACCTTTTTTGCAAGAAAGTCAGCTTTCTCATTACCACTCAGTCCACAGTGAGCTGGTATCCATTGGAAAACTAGGTGTTTTTGAAGTGCTGTTAGATGGGTAAGGATTTTCCAACATTCTATAATTGTTTGGTTTTTTGGTGACAACTTGGAAGTAATTGCTATAATTGCTGCCCTGGAATCTGAAAGAATAACTGCTTGCTGAAAATGTGAAATTCTGTACAAAAGATTTTGTAGGGCCATTCAAATTGCTTCAATTTCTCTATCAAAGTTAGTAGTTCCATTACTTAAAGATTTGTAATTGGAAAAGAAGTGACATGTGACTCCAGCACCTGCTCCATCTTGATTTGATATCAATGATCCATCAGTATAAATATGGAGCCATTCATGTTCTGGAAATCTAGTATGGATCGTCTCTAATGCCAATAATTTTAGAACACTAGTTGGAGTATCACTTTTCTTAACTTCTTCTGTCAGGTGTAAATAATATGTGATGTCTAATGTATGTCTCGGATTGACTTTAGATATGAAGTTTTCCTTTGAATTAGGAAGGTGTACATTTTTCTTGATGTCTTCAATTTTGGAAAGAAAGCTCTCCTGAGTCTTTAGTGTATGTGTAAAATTTCTCTTGTGCCATGTATTGAATGGGAGTATGATCAACTTTTTGTGTTGAATAAGAGCCGCTTTTTCTGTTTCATATTCAATGGGGTATTGGTTGGTTAGTATTTCCATAGCTGCTATTGGTTTGGTTTTGATAGCACCTGTAATTAATCTCAGACTTTGGCTTTGAAAGATTTGAATTTTTTTTTTTTTTTTTTTTTTTTTTTTTTGTATTTGCTGTTACAAGAACTTCGCTGCAGTAAGTAAATAATGGCTTTATATATACATTGTATGCTGTGTTAAGAGTTGCTCTGGAACATCCCCACTTCATTCCTGTTAGACGTTTTAACGGTGAAAGGTGCCTCTCTGCTCTTTGTATTACATTTTCTATTTGTTTGGTCCATGTAAGTTTGGTATCAAATGTAACTCCTAAATACTTTGCTTCCTTTGTTTCTGCTAATTGTGTTATTGTTTTCTAGTGCCTTGCATCTGGCAATGAAGCCATTAGCATTCGTGCTTTCCAATACTTTTGAACTGTAGTTTCTTCTGATCTTAATGCTTCACAGGTCTTCAAGTGGTCTTCGTTCATTTCTGCTGGATTGTTACACAGGACACATATTGGTGAAGCTGAGATACCTATTCTGTAGAGATGACTTGCTAAGCAGTCGTGATTTGTCAATAGTCGGAAGGCTGCAACCACTGTTTTCCTTGGTCTCTGGGGAATTATATCTGGGTTGGAAAGTAGTATAATCCATTTTTTATCTTTGCAATTTGTTTCTATTTCTTGTAGGTATGAATGAGAAAATTTTTTAATGATCAAGCGTTTTATTGAGGAATATGAGAAATTGAATTTAGACTTTTGTTTTATTGTTGTGCCTTTCTTTGCAAGTGAGTCTGCAACTTCATTCCCCATGACTCCACAGTGTGCTGGAATCCATTGGAGATGAACAGTCTTATTAACTTTTTGGAGTTGTGTTAACATTTTGTAGCATTCTCTAATTTTTGTTGACTTCTTTGTAGTATTTGAATATATTCCCTGTATTGTAGCTTTAGAATCTGAAAGAATTACTGCCTTGTTAAATTTATTTAAGGGAAGATTTAATAATTGTCGGAGAGCAATGTATATAGCCTCTATTTCTCCATCATAATTTGTTGTGTCTCTGCCAACAGAATGATAAAAGGAAAAATGTGAACACGTAACTCCAGCTCCAGTAAGGTTTTCCTTGGAGGATCCATCAGTATATATGTGCAGCCATTCTTCTGTGGGATTTCTAGTATTGATTGTTTCCAGAGCTAGAAGTTTTTGTATTTCTTTTGGTGTGTCTGATTTACTTATTTCCTCTATTAATTGCAAACTGTAGGTAGGTTACAATAATTTCAATGGATTTTCTCTTATAAGTAGATTTTCTCTGGTGTTAGGAATGTTCAATTTGGATTTAATCTGTGTTACCTTTTCTAGGAAACTACTATGAGTTTTAAGGATTGAAGGGGGGAGGTTCTCTTCTGTCCATTTAGAGTTTGGCAGTTGTAACATTTTCTCGTGTTGGAGCAATGCTTGTTCTTCTATTTTTGTTGTTATTGATGGGGTCCGTGTTAAGGCAAGCATGGCATCAATAGGTGTGGATTTAACTGCTCCAGTGATTAGGCGAAGAGCCTGATTTTGTATTTGTTCAAGTTTATTGATGTTAGCATTTGCTGCTGTTATTAAAGCTTCAGAACAGTACAAGAGGTTTGGTTTAACGTACATTTTGTATGTTGTGTTAAGGACTCTCCTTGAGCAGCCCCATTTAGCACCAGCTAACCTTTTCAGGATTTGCAGTTTCTTTTCAACCTTTTCTGAGATGTTTGTTATTTGTTTTTTCCAACTTAGCTTTCTGTCAAAAGTGATGCCTAAGTATTTGGCATCAACTGCTTTGAGTGGTTTACCATTATAATTTATGTTAATATTAACTGGTTTGTATTTTAGTGTAAATAATTCATAATTTGTTTTTTCCACATTGATAGCCATGAGGTTCTTGGAGCTCCATTCATGTACTTTGTTTAGGGCTGTTTCTATTCTGTCTTTAGTTAATTCAGGTTTTTTTGGAAAGCCTGGAGTCCAAATGACTACATCGTCAGCAAATAAAGCAATTTTGGTTTCTGAAGTTTTTATTATTGATGGAAAGTCATTTATATATATGTTAAAGAGTGTTGTGCTCAGAACAGCACCTTGTGGAAGTCCTCGGTGTGTTTGTTTATATTTGGAAATGTATGTATTATATTTTGTGGCACAAAATCTTTGTGAAATAAACTGAGTTATCCATTTAAGCATATTACTTTTCACACCTATTGGTTGCAACTTCTCAATTAATTTGTTTGTCCAGACTGAGTCATATGCTGATTTAAAATCAATGAATACTGCCAAGGTGTCCTCCTTTCTATTGAAAGCTTCCTTGATGTCTTGGCTTAGTAGTACATTTTCACTTGTACTATGATTCTGTCTGAAGCCGGGCTGTGAACTATTAATTAAGTTTAATATTTTAGGAACCAGTTAAGTCTAGATGCCACCATTCTTTCCATCACTTTTGCAATAACACTGGTCAAAGATATTGGCCTGAAACTATTAATATTGTTTGAGGGTTTGTTTTTCTTTAAAATTGGGATGATAATGGCTTTTTTCCAGTCATTCTCCAACACGTGTTATACAGTTTAAGTAGGATTTCTTTTCCTTTCCTGCCAAGGTGTTTAATAAACTCTGGGTGGATCTTGTCAGGTCCTGGAGATTTTTTGTTCTGTAATTGTTCTATTGCTAAATCCAGTTCTGTTTCGTTAAAATCCTGAATAAAAATATCATTTTGTATACCTTTTGGGTTATTAGCTTCTCTAATAGTTTTTTGGATAACCTTATCTTGTTTTTTACACGCTTGGGGTATTCTTTGTGACTGAGCATAAAACTTGTTAAGGGATTCTGCTATTTCCCTATCTGTGGTTAAGCTTTTGTTATTATGTTTTAATGGTTCAGTTGTATTTTTTGATAATTTTGTTTTATTAAGGAATTTGTATATTTTATTTCCATCTTTCCTATAGTCCATATGTTCTACAAAATTTGTGAAACTGGCCCTCTTTGCTGTAATTAATTCTTTCTTAAAAATGGCTGCTTTTCTTCTCCAGTTTTGTACATCTTCTGGACACTTGGTTCTTTCGGCTTTGACTCTTGCTATATTTCTTTCGTGTTTTAACTTAGATAAAGATGGGGACCAAAAGTAGCTATATTTCTTTAACTTTCCTTTGGGGATATGTGTTTTGGCTGCTGTCAATAATATTTCACAAATTTTTTTATCCATTTCATCTGTTGACTTGAACTCTGATTCTAACAGTATATTACACTTCCCTTCTATCTCATTTTGGAAACTGGACCAATGTGCTTTTTTAAAATTCCAAGAAGTTTTAATTTTTGGTTTGTTACTTTTATTTATTAGACCTCTTATGGAGTTTATGGTGATTCTGTGGCCTGAACCTGGGTCTTCTATTATTTCTCTTTTTGTATTGTCAATTATGTCAGATGACACCATCAGAAGATCAGGATTTGTACCCGAACCATTATAATGAAGGTAAGTGGGTGGATCATTTGGATTAAATATTAATTCCATTGTTGATGAGTTTAATACGTCTTCTCTGACTCTTCGTGCTGAATTTATATCTCTGTAGCCCCACCTAGGGGATGTGCATTAAAATCACCTATTAAAATACTTTTGGGTTCTATGGGAATAGAATTTAGATCTAGTGTATTGTCTGGAGGATTGTAGATACTGTAAATTCTATAGTGGTAGTTACTTTTCCATACTTAAATTTTAACTATTTCTGATTTATCTTGTTCTTCCATTGTTTTTTGGATTTGGATAGTAGCTTTCATATTTCTTTTAATTCCTGTAAGAATACCACTTGCTATTTGACGAGCTATTGGAAGTATATGTGTAGTGTACTGATCCATTTCAAAGTATATTTCCTGTTCTTCTGATATATTGGCTTCTTGTACTGTGAAGACATCTATATCTTGGTCTTTTAATATTTTCATTAGCTCTTGTTTTTTAGGCTGGGACATGCCTCCTGCATTCCATTGTAGAATTCTTAAAGTATTGGAATTGTTGTGATGAAATTTGCCTAAAGATGTCCCCACCCAGAGATCCGATTGGGGGACAGTTTTAACTCCGGAATGTTTATCTTTAGGACTCATACTCATGTACGTGACTTTCATGTAACTGTTTTCTTAACAGGCACCAGTTTTACAATGTGGCAGTTACATCACCCGACTTAAACCCCCATTTTGCAAGGGGGACCACACCTATCGTTGGTCAACGGGTCCATCGGACCTAGCCGGGAGGACTAAATAGGT
This sequence comes from Tenodera sinensis, assembly GCA_030765045.1. Lineage (NCBI taxonomy): Eukaryota > Metazoa > Arthropoda > Insecta > Mantodea > Mantidae > Tenodera > Tenodera sinensis. Next base: position 198,660,140 of record CM060964.1, on the reverse strand, counting down.
GGTATTTAGATCCACCGACCTTCCCCTCATGTGCCTCTGAGGGACGCTGTTGTGCTGTGATAGGCCAGCACATATGTAAATGGCATTTCCTCCATTTTAGATGAAATAGTTATACCGCTGTGATTCGGTTCCCAGAGTCTCATCTGTTAAAAGCAGGGTGCACCACGGGCAGGATGAGGATGGGAATTGGGTAGGAGAGGCTATAGGAGGTGCATCACTACCCCTTACGAAATTTAGTTTTATTTTTAGCGGTTTTTTCCTTAGTGAAAAGATTTGGTAGTTTGATTTTGTTGTGTTAACAGTCATTAAATTTTCTTTGGTCCACCTTTGTAAGTTGGTTAAGGATTGTTGCATGGTTTTTTCTAGTTCTGTACTTTTACTTTTTGGTTTTGAAGTCCACATTACTAAGTCATCAGCAAATAGTGCACACTTCACACCTGATTCTTGTATTTGTTGTGGCAGATCGTTAATAAATATATTAAAAAGTGTTGTGCTGAGTACTGTGCCTTGTGGTAAGCCACGGTGTACTTGTTTGTATTTAGATATATTTCTTCCATATCTGGTTGCAATAAAGCATTGTGTTAGGAAATAACATAGACATGAAAACATTGGACCTTGTATCCCTATTTTTTTTTTACTTTCTTTAGTAGTTTTGTTCTGCATATAGAATCATATGCACTTTGGAAATCAATAAAAACTGATAAATTATCTTCTTTTCTATTGAAGGAGTCTTTGATTTCTTGACTGAGAAGTAAGACTTGTTCATTTGTAGAGTGGAACTCTCTGAATCCAGCTTGACATGGGGATATTAAATTTTGTGATTCTAGAAACCAATTTAACCTGTTTGACACCATTCTTTCCATCACTTTTGCTATTATGCTAGTAAGAGCTATTGGTCTATAATTTTTTATTTCTGATGCTGTTTTGTCTTTCTTCAAGAGCGGGACAATTATTGCTTTTCGCCATTCAGCAGGTACAGTGGTTTTCCAGGGTAGATTGTAGAGTTTCAGTAGTTGTTTTGCTGTTTTTCCAAGGTTTTTTATGAACTCTGGATGTATGTGATCTGGTCCAGGAGACTTTTTGTTTTTTAGATTATTTATTGGAATGTTCAGTTCTTGCATATTAAAATTTTGAAAAAAGATATTGCACTGAGTGTTAGGATCACATTCTCCTTCTTGTTTCAAATCTTTCTTAAATTCTTTATGTTCCTTTTTATTATTTCTTGTTACTTTATGCGAATTAGCATAATATTTAATGAATGTTTTGGCTATGACTGCATCATTTACTAATATTTTATTGTTGTGTATGATAGGTGTGCTGTTGTTTTCTTTCCTGTCCTTGACATTTTTATGAACTTATGAGCTTTGTAACCATCTGTCCTATAATCCATTTTTTCTAAGAAATTATTAAAGTGATTCCTTTTAGCAGTATTAATTTCTTTTTTTAGTGAGGCACATTTCTTCCGCCATATTTGTATATCTGATATGTTTTTTGTTTGTTCAGCTGTATTTCTAGCTATATCCCTTTGCTTTTTCAGTTCTTCTAACTGGGGGTTCCAAAAGGGTTTGAAATTTTTAATTCTTCCACGAGGAATATGTTTTTTTGCGGTTTCTAGGATGACTTTACAGAATTCTTTGTTCATATGATCTGGTTGGTCATGCAGCTGTGAGTTTGTTTGTTCTTTAAATTTATGTTCTAATTCAGTTTTATATTTGTTCCAATGTGCTCTTTTGAACTTCCAATTCAGATTCGTAAGACCTTGACTGTTATTTGTATTCTCTAGTTTTATATCAGCAATTACTGCTCTGTGACCAGAACTTGGATCTTCTATAACTTGTTTTTTAATTTTTGAAACAATATCTGTTGTAGCTAACAAGAACACACAAAATATAGCACTGTATGATTGAACAATGAATCCTTCAAAATATTTGAGGTCAGTTATGCAGATCATCAAAAGCAAGAATAATTCTAAAGCGCGTTCCACCCTTAAAAGACAGTACACGTTAAATGGAGCGCAGTGTTGCAACATGTACTAGTTGCAAATCTTTCTCCGCGAGCGACTCGAGGTGGCCTGAGTCCTGTACTTAGTCCTTCAATTGCTGCTTGACGAGACGGGCATTTTTAACTTTGGTATCCCTGCACAGCTTTGTTACTGTATGACCTAAATTTACAAATGTCTCGTCTGTATAAACAACTGATTTCCCCTGGTCCCTAAACCTTTTTATGTTTTTTAGATATTTATGTCGCCATCTGATGATATCGATATCGTCTCTTTCTATTAATATGAACTTGTTACCCCTTCTTTCATATTCGAACCCCAAATCAGAGTGGCCCTTGAGAAATTTGGTAGGGTCTCATCACTGTTGAACTGTGACAAAATTATATTCAGCGTGGGTGGAATATTTGCAAACTGTAAAGAATGAACAATTCGCCGCACTCCACCTTGCACTATTCAATCATACAATCATATTGCGTTAACCTAGCGTTTTGTGTAGTCCCGCCCTTTTTTCTTTCTTTTTCGATGGCGTTCTTAGAGGTCCTTTCATTAGTTCCTTTTTAATCATACACACTACTGCTTCTGAACACCCGATAGCCTTAGCTGTTTCTTTTACTGCCTTACACGCATTTTACTTCAAAATAATCTAACACATTCATAATTATTTGGCGTTCCTTACTTCTTAATTTACCAACATATCGTCTCTTCCTAGCTTCCCCCTCCATAACTACAAATATTTACAAAAATATTAAACAAATAATGCAATAACAGCTCACAGTTACTCACACGGCTTCTTTCGAACTAATGTTAGTACTGCTCCTTATACTATCTTCTGTTTCAGGCCTGACGCTGAATAGATGAATACCTTTTGTTTGCCTTACTGGATAAAAGAAAGAGGTTACTGCCTTTTGGTTTATTTTAAAAACTTTCTCCAACCTTCCTCAACATTTGTTCTCGCTGGTTCCCTGATGTAAACTCAATAACAAAAAAGTTTCACACTGCGTAACTTTTGCAGTGTACAGATATAAAATTTTCCGAAAACATTTAATTTAAAAAATTATAACACTTAACTGGGTGAACATAGAGGATTCAAAGTAGGCAGGTAGTAGCACTATGGTTTACTATACCTAAAAAAAAAATGTAGATGCATTCTAGCAGTTAGTTCGTTAGTTAGTGCGTGATGAGTATAGAAACAGCAAATATTGGACTTCTATTGAAAAAAAACGTTTTCTGAAGAAATTTGGACCTATAGAAATGTATAATGACTCTGAAAAGGATATAACCTGATAGAGAAAAAAATTCTGCATAGGATAATGTGTTCAAACCTGAAATTTATAACAAATGAATATTCATACCATGCTATTAGTAATCTTGCAACAGCGCGAGGGTAGAAAAGGACGCGGCTAATGCCAACTTGTATGCGCTAGACAGAGACAGAGATGTCCCATTTAACTCCATACTGTCTTCTAAGAGTAGAACGCTATATAGCGCCTAATTCTTTGACTGTCAACGGATGTTTAATAAACAATTGTTTTAATATGCCCCCAAACACAAAGATCAACTGGAGTATATCTGAGGAAAGTGCTGGCTAAACAACTGGATCTGCTCTCCCTATCCAGTGATTCAGAAAATGCACATCCAAATAATTTTGACAATTTAAGGCAAAATATGCATGAGCACCATTGTGTTTAAAAAATTGGGTTTCTCTGCACACTAATCAGGACCTCTCCAGCTAATTCCACAAGCGCTTCTGCAAGAGAAGTACAATAAATGCATTCATTTAATCGAGTAGGCATGACATATGGTCCGATTAGATAGTTATCAACAACTCTAACCCAAATATTTATTGAAAACTTTCATTAATTGTGGACATTCTGCTATTGGATAAATGTCACTCCAAATGTGACTGTTGTGTGTATTAAAAATGCAATTTCTTAAAAAACATGCCTTATTTGTCCATAATACACATCTAGGAAAATCAGACTCACTGTCAGCAGTATGCAAGTACCATTCAGCAAATTGTTTTCTCTTAGGATAGTCATATGGGATTAATGTTTGTACTTTCTGAATATGAAAAGAGTGCTTTTCATACTCACTTACGACTCTCCATACAGATATAAGACTGGTATCCATAGAATGGGCCACAGCTGAAATGCTAGTTCATGGATTATTTTCAAACCTCTGTAACACCTCCTCCTCAAAGTTTAATGTCCTCCCATTTTGTTTCATTCCTGTATCCACTTTCTTTACCTGGAACTGACCACTATCTTGAAAACATTGATCAAGTCTTGAAAACATTGTATGGCAAGGAATTTGTCAGTGAGAGTGTTGCTCTTCATAAATTTGCTGTGCCAAATTAACATTGCTATAAGCTGCTCCATATGCCTTTTGTATGTCTGCAGGTTCAATATTTGTACACCAAGATATTTTAATACTTAAAATAAACAGATCTGACAGATGATATTTCTTCTTCTGCTGCTTCTTCTTCTTCTTCTTCTTCTTCTTCTTCTTCTTCTTCTTCTTCTTCTTCTTCTACATGGTTTAGGTTATGCAGCCCGTTCCGGCGAAGTCATCAGTGGAGTCCATCTTCTGCGAGGTCGGCCAACATCTCGTGCTCCTCTTGGATTATATAGAAAGGCCCCTCTTAGGTATCCTTTCTTCACTCATCCTCGTTAAATGTTCTGTCCATTTCTTGTTATTTGTTTTGATTTTGTCTTCTAATTTATAAATATTTAGTTCTTCTCTTATTGACTCATTTCTTATTCTATCTGCTCTTGTGCATCCTTTTACGTTCCGCAGAAATAACATTTCTGCTGCCTGTATTCTACTACTGTCCTTTGCTTTTATTATCCAACTTGCACTTCCATATAACAAAGAAGGAACAGCCAATGTTTTATACAATTTAAGTTTAGAGTCTTTTCTTGTTTTCCGACCTAAAGTTCTTTTAATGGTTCCACATATAGCCTGAAATTTGTATATTTTGTTTTCTATGTCTTTATCTTCTTTGTATGTAATATCACACCCCAAATACTCAAAGTGTGTTACTTGTTCCACTATTTTATTTTCCAAAACAATTTAGTTCTTATTCCATATTTACCTATAAATGCCATTGTTTTTTATTTAGTTACTGATATTTTGCAGTTATATCTATTGGCCACCACTTGGAACTTATAAGCTAACATTTGTAAATCTCTTTCAGATTCTGCCATTAGTAACACATCATCTGCGAATAACAGGGCATTTATTCTACCCTTATTGTCAATTAATATTCCTTCCTTATTAAAATGTTTTTTTTTTCCCATTCAATTAGAATGTTGTCAATATAGATATTAAATAAAATAGGTGATAAAGCACACCCTTGTCTCACTCCTTGGTTTATTTTAAAAAACTTTGTACTGTTTCTAGTTAGCCAAGGGTCTATACACACATTTGTCTCATAGTATAAGCTCTTAACAGTTTCTATTATTTGATTAGGGATACCTTTGTTTTCCAGGGTATTCCATAGTAGTTCTCTATTTACTCTATCAAAGGCATTTTCTAAATCTATAAATAATAGATGTGTCTCCTTATTTCTTTCTCTTCTTTTTTCTATGATTTGTTTTATAGAAAACACTCCATCTGTATAAGATCTCCCTTTTCGGAACCCGTTCTGCTCTTCTCCTAATTTATTTTCAATTGTTTTTGTATTCTTCTGGCTATTATTCTAGTATATATTTTATACGCACTATTTAGAAGGGTAATACCTCTGTAATTTGATGGTTGATTTCGGTCTCCTGTTTTATAAATTGGTTTCACTTCTCCTTGTCGCCATGTAGTTGGTATGCTGTGTTTTTCCCAGCACATATTAAGAAGGTGTAAAAATCTTAATTTAGAAAACATATCAGCGTATTTGATTAATTCAGAGTTTATCCCATCTGGGCCACTAGCTCTTCTATTATTTGTGTATTTTAGGGATTCTTCTAGTTCTTCCATTTGGAGTTTGTCTACGTTTAAATTTTGATGGTTTGGTTCTTCTTCTTTTGTATTTTCATTGTACCATAGCTTCCTAAAATGTTCAATCCATTGCTCCTCTGTAATTGATGTTTGTATATATGCTGCTTCTTTCTCAGATTTATTTAAATGTTTTATTATTCTATATGCTGTCCATTGGCGACCATGTAAATCGTGTTCTAAATTAGATACGTACCGGTCCCAGCTGTCTTGATGGGCTTTTCTTACTATCCTTTTAACTTCCTTCCTTTTTTCATTATATGATATTTTTAATTCATCTGTTTTCTTTTGCAGGTATTTTAAGTAAGCCTTCTTCTTTTCTTCTATAGCCGTTTTAATTTCATCGTTCCATATTCTCAATCCTTTCTTCTTATGAATTTTTCTTCTTCTTCCTAATACTTCATATGCTGCTTTCTTTATTGCACATGCTATGTTATTCCATTCTTCTTCAATGTCCGTGCTTGTTTCATGTTGTAACAGATATTAAGATAATCTATTTTTGTACAGATTTTGTATACAGATGATATTTGCTGACATAAAACAGCAGAGTAACTTTGTTTATTATTTCCATGGTAACAAGAATAGCTGAAATATGAATGCAGCCACAATGATGAGCCCTACCTTCATTAGTTTTACTTTCTCTACATTTAAGTAGGGGAAATATTGTATTCTACCCAAAAATTTGATGTCAAGATTTCACTAGAAATATATGTTTTGACACACCCTGGATCCAAAAAAAGCATTTTTAGAAAAAGGTCTGTGTGCGTGTGTGGACAGCATAACTCAAAAACGAAAAGTAATTTAAAAACCAAAATTGGTATTTAAGTTTAATGTCTTCCAAGGATGTGACATGAAGAATTTGAAGAAAATAGCCTAACCCTAAACTACCCTTTACATGGAACATTTTTCGAAAATTTTGATTTTCTTGAAAATGGCTAACAATTTTGATTATAATGTCATATGTTTGAGATATATTTATGCCAAATGAAATGTATGTCTTGAATTTCTGGCTATAGCCCCTGTAGTCATATTTACTCTGGACAACTTTTGCATAACTGGTAAAGCGTTAGAGATAGACTAAATCATACTATACAAAAAATGTATATCTGCTAAAATACACAATTTATGTCCGAATAAATTTTCTTGTAGGGTGAACCATTTCAGAGATATTCCTTGTTATGTGTGTGAATTCTTTCGTGAAATAGAACATCGTTGTTCATTTTTTATATGTTAAGCATGAAAAGAAAACGGGATCTCAAAGCTTTAAAAGATTTGACTACTGCTCAAAGCCTACTGTACTCTAATATTCCCCTTTCACCTACAAGGAAATAAGCAATAAGATAATTTGTACAAATTTTTATCTCAACTAACACGAAGAAGATACAGGAATAAAGAGTTTGTAAGAATGGTTAGTACAAGAGTAGAGAAAATCTTGTGAGTGCAACACATCAGATTTTTTTGTATTGAAAATGAAGCATTTCCAGGCAATACTTTATTAAGAAAAAAATCTGATGTGTTGCACTCACATGACTTTCTCTACTCTTGTACTAACCATTCTTACAAACTCTTACTCCTACATCTTCTTTGTGTTAGTTGAAATAAACGCTTGTACAAATTATCTTATTGCTTATTTCCTTGTAGGTGTAAGAGGAATATTAGAATACAGTAGGCTTTGAGCAATAGTCAAATATTTTAAAGCTTTGAGATCTCGTTCTCTTTGCACGCTTAACATGCAAAACAAATGAACAACGATGTTCCATTTCACGAAAGTTTTAAGTTTTCCGAAACTCACACACATAACGAGGAATATCTCCGAAATGGTTCACCTTACAAGGAAGTTTATGTGGACATAAACTGTGTATTTTAGCAAGATCTACGTTTTTTGCATAGTATGATTTGGTCTATCTCTAACGGTTTACCAGTTAATGAAAAGTCGTCCAGAGTAAATACGACTGCAGGGGCTATAACCAGAAAATTCAAGATATACATTTCATTTGTCATAAAAATATCTCAAACACATGACATTTTAATCAAAATCATTAGAGCCATTTTCAAGAAAACAACATTTTTGAAAAATATTTCATGTAAAGGGTAGTTTAGGATGGGGCAATTTTCTTCAAAATGTTTGTGTCGCATCCTTGAAAGACACTAAACTTAAATACCAACTTCGGTTTTTAACCGACTTCTTGTTTTTGAGTTATACTGTCCACAGACACACACATGGACCTTTTTCTAAAAATGTTTTTTGATTCAGGGGCTCTCAAAACATATATTTCCGGTGAAATCTTGACATCGAATTTTTGGTTGGATTACAATGCTATCCCTACTTACCAGTAGAGAAAGTGAAAATGTTTAATTTTATGCCTGCTAATCGCATCAGAAAATTAGGAATGGTTGTTCTGTTATACCCTGTACATAACCACTTACTTTGTTCAACTAAACCAATAAATAAAGAGGGAAAAATGAAAACAAAAATTAAGAGTACCTTCTGTTCAGTGGAGGAGCATAAAACAGGTATTATTGCACACATATAGTAATAGCTTTCTAAATAAAAGTTTGTTAAATCTTTGTAAATATTGTGATACTGGGCACAGTGAACAACAGGAGACAGTCAGTACACTACTTCACATCGCATACTAGGCCAGTGAGCAAACAAAGGTGCTCAAGGTCAAGCAGCTTCGTAAGACTATTTGTATATGTATGACTAACAACAATGAGAGTGATGCATAACAAAGGATTGCTGTAACCTTCAAGGGGCATCCGGCGGCCAGCGTGCTTTTGGAAGTCGAGAAAGGTCCATGTTACATCATCCTTGCTATATAAGGAGGTGAGGAAACAGCAGAGAGGAGAGTTACAGACATGAGTTGGTCAGTATGTCAGTGAGTGCAAGACAGCTGAGTGTGTGGTACTGTTGTCGTATAAGATATGTCACATCGAAGTGAATAAGTTTTAATGAGTTTTGAGCGACTGTATCATCAGAGTTAGTGTGTGAGAGACAGAGAAGGTGAAGAGAGATAGTGAAAGAGCTGAATCAAGGTTAGGAGAAGAAAACAGTTGAAAGTTGTTATATCATGAAAGAGTGTAGACTGTGTTAACATCAGGAGAAGAGAATTTTGTTTTTGTGCAAAATTTTAGAAGAAAAATAAAGTGATAGAAAATAATTGGACTGGATTTTATTGCTTTTGTTACAATAAATATTTTATGTACATGGTTTGCTGACAAACCTTGTAACTCTTTTACATTGATGAATAAATTTGAATCTGAATTTGTCAGGTTTCTTTTTAAGGGTTCAAGGAAGATTTCCCCCATCATGAATAACCAACTCAAATAATTTTGATTAAAATATCCTATGTTTGGACTAGGTTCCTTTTAAGGATGCAAGGGAGCTTTTCAAGGAGTTCTCGCATCATAATCAACTCAGACAATTTTGATTAGTATACCATGTTTCAAATAGTGGCATATGAATAAAACATATGCATTGAATACTGTATAGATAGCCTCTGAAGTGCTCTTCACTGGAATGTGCATAACTCACTATGGGAATAATGTAGAACTCATTAAATTTACACAACTTATGTCAAGCAACATTTTATGGATCAGCTACTTTCAGAATATTTGCTGCTGTTTGTTTAAATTTTACAACATATTAAGTTTTATCATTTGAATTGATGGTGTCCATTTTTGTTTTTTTATTTCTCATGAACTGTGCAGAGGTGTGTAATATTAAGGTTAGCATTTGTAGACCTGCTGTTTAAACAGTTGGTTGCCTCAGTCTGTGTTATGCTCTTGTGTACCTGTGTATCTTTTGTGTTTTAAATGTTCATATCAATTAAGTCCATAGAGCTTAGAGCTATCCAACATTGCCCTATTGAGGATATGGAAACATCTCCAAAACCCTTATCCAGGTAACTTATCCAACATTTGAGCTTGGAACCTTTAGAATGTAAGGGAAACACAGCAGAGAAGTAGAAAAAATGTGTTTTGATGCCTTTATAGCAAGTATTTGCCATGGCTAACAGGAAACAGATAATAAAACTGATTGTAAATAGATTTGACAGATAATGTAATCAAAATAAATGGAAATAGGTATAGAAAGTTGGGCATTACTTCACATATAACATAGCGGATAGAAGAGATAGTGTGAGCTCTTCGGGAGTTACTATGGTTCGCTCACAAGATGGTACTGGTGTCGCGGTCGTTTCACTTTAGTTCATGAATGCATGGTGAAAATGGGTTTCATATTATCAATTAGCATTTTAAATACCTAAAATCGTAAGCACGAATATTTGAAATACTGTTTTGAAACATCGTCTTTCCTTGACACGTAATATAGGATGCTATTTTGCAGTAATGGGTATTATAATTAATGAAGAACAATGGGAAATATCGGCTTACATGAATTTATGCTGAAAAATTAAACCATAATGCAAATTATGTATCTTATGTATATAAAATATCGAAACTCACCGTGGAATTAGATGTTGGAGACCTTGGAGAGTTTACGTGTTGATTTTGCTGACTTCGATGACGTCATTTCGCTACTGATTTCCTTGGTACGAAAAAAGAAGCAACACTTCATGTAATGTAGTGTTAAGTTTCCAACTAAATCCAGGTTGTGTTCCACGCAGCATCCTATTCCACTGGGTCATAATATGATTTCGTCTATGTTATCTAAGCACTCGTAAAATATATCACCCCACAAACTTTCAGACGAGCACATTTGCTTCTCCAAAATAGCCTCGACTTGCAAAAGAATTTTAACCATACATTCAGAAGGGTAGGTTAAATAGCGACGATTTTTTAGGGTGCCATAGTCTTTTATTGTAGTGAAAGTGGAAGCTAATGTGTCAGAGGGTAGATGGGTGGACAGAGTAGAGGCGCAGGTTTTACAACTAAGTTTTTCGAGCATTTTTTTACTATATAACCCCCTAAGTTGTGTACTAAGCATCTTTTAGAAATATTGTCCTCATAGAGTTCGGGAACTTCACTTTCCCAGTCAAGTATTTCAGTTTTGTTCTTTATTTTGTTTCCAACAAGATCCAGCAGCTCACTTTTTTTTTTTTTGCTCAGTTTGTTTTGCCAATATACGAATTTGATTCATAAAAGATGTAAGTGGTGGCTCCACTTTATTCTCACAATTAGCAGCATTTGACAGTGCAAGTTTTACAGGGACATACACAGCCTGTAGCATATGTAACTGTAAAAAGTCAACTGTGGAAGGATGGTCATCACAGCTTAAAGAACGCATAATTCCAAAGTGCCGTTCAAGGGGGTCTTGATTGAATTTTGCTGTTAAGACGTATGCAAATCCTCTATTCCATAATTACTCGGACACTTCCAAAGTACTTTTTAAGGTGACTAAGAGATTCCATTGTCCTAGTTTTGCAGAATGTGTTATTTTCAGGCGTTATTATGCAAAAGAAATCTTTTAGTAGTCTCTTAATTTGACTTCATCAAATATTACAACTCCAGGACGTTTGTTTTCATCTTTTTCTTGATTGAATGTAGTAGAAATCGCATTTAGGGCATTGCTATGTATACCATATGTGCACTTTATCCCTTTAGATAATTTCCTTAAATGGGCTTCAGAAGGCAGGGGCAGCAATCCATGTGTTAAGCAATGGCTATAACCTTTAGGGTTTTTAATTTTAAGTAGCAAGCTTTCTAATAGAAATTCATTGGTGTAACGCATCCCCTTCGAGCTCGTCTGACATTTTTTAAGCATTGTATTTAGAACCAGCTTTTGTTTTTTAGTTAAACAATTTAAATTGTGTTTATGTTCGCAACAATTAGTAGCGAATTTCTTTTCTATTATTTTTAATTTAGCCCTCTCTTTAGATAGCAGGATTATAGTTCTAACTAAATTTCTATTGAGGTTTCTAATTCTTTTGTTCAGTGTAGCAATTTCATTATTCACACTTGTGTTTGTGACCTTGGAGGAATTAGAACTGTTTTCTGTGATTTCCTCATTGTTGAAGGACAGTGCGTTTGAATTAAGAACTGGTTGACTGGATCCTGCATCTGGTAATTTATTGATTGTTGAATATTGCTTTCTCAGTAATTTTTTGTCTCTGTTTTGTGGAGATTTTCGGGATTTATGCATTGTAGTTAAGCAGCTGGGTGAATTAGGAAATATGCAGGGAATTGCCCCTGGCTTTAACCACCATTTAATTCTAGGGATTTCAACTAGTTTTCCATGCACAACGAATGAATCAACTTTCACTAAGAAGTCCTCTGGAAAATGTTTGTCACAAATATTAGATTTAACAGATAATTTAGTGTCTTTCCTAGAAATAGACTTTTCCCATTTGTAAAACAGATTTTTATCTTTAGGAGGAGTAAAAAAATGTCTAGCTTCTGAGCAGTTTCTGTATCCTTAACGACACCCGGGTACAAAACAAGTTGGCATTTTTAACCAATTATATTAATGTTGCTTGAAACTTACGTTTTGAAGAACACACACATTTATGCACAAAGTTAGAAGCAATTTCACAAGTTATATACCTAATTACTCACAACACACAATGCATACGTATGAAATTATGTCTGTACTTCCGAATCACATACTAGGCAGTTTGGCCGCATTTTGAGGCGACTGCAATTGCCATGCCACAGTTTCAGTCAGTTGCCACGGGACCACTGATCATGCAGTAAACTAGCAGGAGAGCTCACACTTTCTCTTCTATCCGCTATGCATATAATATACTATTTATTTATCTGTCTGTCTGTCTGTCTGTCCATCCGTCCGTGTCTGTGTCTGTCATGTGAACATTACAGGTTTCCCCTGTTACAGTGTTCACTTTAAAAAGTACTTACTCAGGGGTCTCCGTCTAGGGGATATGTGAATGGCGACCACAAGGTACCCAAGCTGAGCAGAACATTACTTCCACTTACTGGTGTTTTGCTCCTCACTGTAACTTTTCTATCTGACCTTACCTTGGTCAACTCTTGTTCTCTTCTGACTCCAATGCTATTAGGGTTCCTGAGGGCTAAGGAGTCTTCATTTTTCCAACCTCTCCATTTCTCTATAAAATCTTAACCCCTAACATGCTGACCTGTCATGGCATGTAATACGTCCTCTGATTGGTAATCAGAGGATATGGTCGGTGAATTTATTTTGATAATTCTCCCGGTCAGGTCGGTGAGACCCGTAAACCAACGACAGGTGTGGTCCTCCAGACATTCTGGGGGTTGTGAGAGAGCGATGTGACCGCCAAAACATAAAAATATGGTGCTCTCTAAAAAGTGGTTTCTATTACTGCTATTGCTCTCTTCAATATCATCAGTGAAAAGATATTGGAGAGCAGGAGGATTAATGACTTCATTGTCAGAAATCCAGCATTAGCTAACAACAACAACTTTAAAAAGTACAGTATCAGTTCGATTGCATAATTCAGTGGAAAAAATAAATACAAAATAAGCAACTAGAATATCGCAAAATTAATTATAAAATAAATCATAATATAAGCACAGAATAGAAAGTTGGTAATATTGTTTCACGTGTGCACTAACTCTATGAATCTACTATTGTTAATAAGTAATCACAGAATATAGCAAAACTGGTGATATATAAAATATATCACTGTCTAAGGGTTGTAATTTATTGTATAGTGATTGCATTCTAAGCATAGGTGAATACTTACTGTATTAACTTATTGTAAAAATGATCAACTGCAACATTTGCATTCTTGTGGTTACTTAACTCTTCTCAATCACTCTCTTTTAATGCACTATACAGTTTTAAGAAATCTGCCTTCTTATAATTTAAATATGACGTAAAACTATCTTTTTTGAAGGTTTTATAAGAAAAGCGGTTACAATTACTGCTATTGCTCTCTTCAATATCATCAGTGAAAAATATTGGAGAGCAAGAGGATTAATGACTTCATTGTCAGAAATCCAGCATTAGCTAACAACAATAAGAAAGGATCAAAATGTTCCAACGCTGAATGATGGAAATGTTTACGAGTAGATATCAATACCTCAGCTTCTTCATCAATCTGAATATGGTTTATTTCAAGATTAGAAAGAATTAAGTCTAAAGTCCTATCATTAATGATTTTTACATTATTGAGCATCCTAAGATTAAATAAATTTGTAAATCTGTGCAACTCTTGAGCTTTATTGTAACCCTCAATAAGTTAAAAGATTTATCGCTTATTTTTGGAATATTAAAATCCCCAAGAATAATAATTCTACTTCCACAAAATATATCAATCTGTTCCTCTACTTTATTTAATATATCTTGATAATATTTTATATTTCTTCCTGGAGTAACATAGAGAATGTTCAAAAAATATTTCCTATTATAAATTTCACCCATATTGATTCTAAGTTACACTCCAAAACTGACAGCCTTTGACAACATGTCTTTTTAACAGCTATTAATACACCTTTCCCACATTTTGTATTAACCATTAAATTATCTCTTATCTTTCCTAAATACAATGTATCTGTCACCAAAAAGATTTAAATAAAATATTCTGTCAGTCAGCCAGGTTTCCATTAAATAACATAATTATTAGATAATACATTTGTATATAATGTCTGTGACTTACAAGCTACATTTAGGTAGTAAATAGCAATTTAATTTAAAAGGTGAGTTAATTAATAACACTGAACAACACTTACAACAGTGTTATTAATTAACTCACTTTTTAAATTAAATTAATTACAACAACACTGTTTTCAAACTTCTATGAAAGGAAGATAGTAAATAGCAAATTCATCATCATTTGAAACATACTACTTAATTTTATCACAACCATCCACATTATTTATTTGAATCACAGCCGATTGATCTTCTCTTCCTATCAGTATTCCACCTTTATAAGTCTGCAAATATTTAATGTTCATAAATTTATTTACTTCTCTTGCTTTGGTGAATAACTTCTTTCTTTTGAGACACAAACTTTCATTTATATAAGTCGGATTGTTGAAAGTATAGCCCAAGTCTAAGGTACTGAAATTTCTTTTAATTCTCCCTTTACGTAAGGTCTCTTCTTTAAAGCATCTCCTGGTAAACCTGACCACTAAAGGAGGAATCTGTGCTTCCAAGTGCGATGTTAGACAATAACACACATCAGTATCCTCATCTTTGATTTCCACTTGTAATAGGTGACCAATTTCCTTAATTACCGATGGTGCATTCTCAGATCGTTTGATAGGAACATCATGTATTTCGATCATATTTGTTCTTGAATACTGCTCCAAATGGACTATTCTAGTCTGCAGCTCAGAATTAATTTTCCTCAGATTACTATTATCTTTTAGATTAAAACATAAATAAAATGTTCATAAATAATATTTAATACTTCTCTTTTGTAGAGCACAGTTACAGTGGAGAGGTGTATCCAGGACTTGCGAGAGTTAATGCAGGCCTTACCAGCATATGCAGAGCACTTTCTTACTATCATTTGTAACATTCTGCGCAACTACCGTGAGACTTGCCAGGCTGCTTATAGGGGCATAGTTCAACCAGATTCAGAGGATAAGCGCATTTGTAGTGCAGCATGGCTCAAAGATGAAGACATCAGCCGTTTCATCAAGTAAGTATGGTTATTTTATGTTTGCTAAGCCCTTTTGTTGAAAGAGTCTTAAAAAGATTGTGTTTTTTTATGTTACCTCTGTTGTGAAACTATTATAACATTGTATTGAAAATAGACTTTGCAATGGCATGGCCAGATTTTTGTGATTCTGATAAGCATAATACAGATTCCTCTTGTGCTGCTTTCGGTTTAACAAGGCAAAATGAGCTAGGAGAGTCAGAGGACTGGGATTCAGATGTCCTCTTAAGAGCTTTTTAAGTTTAACTGGAAGTTTTATGTGTGAATTCTTCTGGGTAAAAAATAATCTTTTATAGGCTGAATAGTTTTCATCTAATTAGTGATACAAAGCATGGATTCTTTTTTTTTTTTTTTTTTTTTTTTTGGTATAGGATCCCCATCAAATACTGTCAACTTTTCGAGTATGGATCAAAATTATTTATTGTTTCATATTAGTTAAATCCTGCAATTCCTCTAGTACCTTAGGATTTTGCTGCATTGATGCCTGTTGTTAGATCTGGATTAGTTTAAGCACTGTGTGCTGCTAGCTGCAACCATGACTTTAACCATTTTAAGTATAGGTATGTTGTACAGAAACCTTCAAAGCTGCCTTTAAATATTTTACTAAAATACTACAGACTGCACTAGTGTTAAATACTTTCATTAGCAAGAGAGAGCTTGTGAGTACAAGAATAGTGTTAAGATTTGTGTCAAACCTCCTGTATATGAGCTTCAGAAGCTCCACGACTAGCCAATCACAGGCCTACAGCATTGCTTAGTCAGAACTAGCTTCATCTCGCTTAGTAGTTACTAGATTAATGCTTGGACATTAATAGTTTATTACAAACTTAAAACTTATGTTAGATATAAACAGAACGGTTGTGCAGGCATGTATGAAAAAAGAACATTAGTTTAGCTTCAGCCATTTGGTATTTATACATATTATATTTTACGTGTATTTTGTCAGAACTGAAAAAAGAGCGTAATTTGTAGTTTGTAGTAGTTAATTAAATTCACTGTTAACTAGATAATCACGTTTAAAAGTGAGAGTGTGTGGAAACATAGTACAACTTGTTGACTGAGTAATCTGCTTGCAGATCAATGAACTAATCTAACGCAACCATTTAAGCAACATTGGCCACTAGAAAATTCTGTGAAAAAATGAGGTTATTGTCGACTACCACATGTAAAAACATACCTTGAATCGTACATTTCCACGTAATTACTAAGATTTCATTTGGTAAGTTTAAAGGTCTGGATATCTGGTCCATTCTATTTGAGAGGCTTATGCTATTATGAGATAACGAACTCACATGGAACTGGATTTTTCTTTTAAATGTCACGCAAAATTGTTTTCTATTTTCTGACACTAGTTATGGTATTACATCCATTAGAAAGTCACAAATATGATAGAAACATAAGCAAAGAAACTTTAAATACACTCTAATCATCAGGAATACATAAATTCACTTGAAATGAAATGACTACAAGCTAGTCCATGTCCACATAATGAGCATGCACGCTGAGCATAACTGAGTTGCCTTATTCAGTTTATTAACTGAATAAGTGTGCATTGAACATTCCAAAGGTTATTTCACTCTTGCATGAAACAGCTCTTGCGCTGTTAGTACTGTTACTCCGTATTGAATTTAACAATGTGATAATAGTAATTCCTAAACCCTTAGGAAAGCATAATTTCTAATGTGAACTTACACTCCACTGCAATATGCAGCGGCAGCAGACATCGTTGGGCGTGCGCAGCTTGTGTTGGCAAATTGTGCCTAGCGCCAGCCATAGATACTAATGGTCAAAGAGAATTTATGTTGATCACAGCGCAGATAACCATATCATTAAACGTTTATCAGCTAAAACAAAGACGGTGCCACAAGCTTAAAAATGGTATGTTATTTTGTTCTGCCTAGTGTGTTAATCAGTTAACGTGCTTTATTTTGGGTATACATTGCTCTGTGTTTAATGATGAATCATTATTTTAAGAGGACATCCAAGGAGACATGCTAAAATGCTAAGAGATTCTTCAACAATAGCCACTCTGGCTGCAGCACTATTCAAAATGAAAACACTATTGTAGGATCAGTGTAAGTCTGTTAAATATGCAACTGTGGTGAAGCAAGGCAAAAAGATGGACTATTGCGTAATATTCACATGTGCATTTCATCTAGGCGGTTTGGTGCTATGTTAATTTCCCTGACACCCCAAAATTTCCATTTCCTTCAAATCTAAGCATGTCATTTTGATACCTGTTTTTAAACCTGGTCCTGCTGATGGTTTGAAGATCTTGGGCTACCTGCCCCCCCGACCTACTTGATGATATCTATCTTCAAAATTCCGGTTCCTGTCATATGCACACATATTTCTACCTGGCAAAACTTCATGTGTCAGACATGGAATAACGAGGAATATTACTTAAAATTTTTCGTTCCCAACTTTGATATCAAACATGACTGGAATTTAACCTGTTCCTTCTTCTTTCCAACGACCACACTACAAAATGTATTCTTTACCGACAGTGATATGATCCTTACTTTATTGTATAGCAAATGACGATAATAATTCTCGCTACAGACTGACACATTAGCTCCCATGTCAATCGTGGCTTTTGTAGCTCTGTTCATTACCATTAATTTTATAAAAGGAGATTCTATTATAATTTCAAATATTTTATTTTTGCTGCCTCCTTTATGTTCATCGATATCACTTAGTGTTACACTTTGTTGTCTTTCCACCGCAAACATGAGTGGCCCTGGTATAACTTGCACCTGCAACAGTTCAGGGACCTTTACTTGGACCTGGTAAAGGCTGAACCTTGGTTTCCTGAGGATCCGGGTTCCTGACAGTTCGGGTCCTGTGGGGACACTTGTAATTGATTCTGACCGCCAATTTGAATTTCTATTGAGTTCTTGACCTTCCCTATTAGGTGAATCACATCCCTCTTGATTATTTTGTCTATCATTTCTTGGGCCCCTTTGGAACCATTGCCCTGTGAAGTTACAGTCTTGGCCATATTCTCTGAACCATGATCCTCTGCCTCTAGAACCTGCTCTCTCACATTGCGTAATATTCACATGTGCATTTCATCTAGGCGGTTTGGTGCTATGTTAATTTCCCTGACACCCCAAAATTTCCATTTCCTTCAAATCTAAGCATGTCATTTTGATACCTGTTTCAAACCTGGTCCTGCTGATGGTTTGAAGATCTTGGGCTACCTGCCCCCCCGACCTACTTGATGATATCTATCTTCAAAATTCCGGTTCCTGTCATATGCACACATATTTCTACCTGGCAAAACTTCCTGAAATCTCCACCCATGGTCCTGAATATTGCCTTCAAAAGCAGAAATCAATTCTATAAATTGCGCAAATGTGGTTAGTTTTCCACTATCAAATGTTTGTGTATATTTGCAAGGAAATGCATGCTAACTAAGCTTATCAGCTCGTGTTCAGAAATCGGCAGTTTAATTAATTTATTTCGCTGAGCCAGTTGTAAAAAGTAATCCACCATACTCACTCCAGACCACATGCCATTGTTGAGTTCTAAGCGTGCTTTGTTTTGTTGTGCTATTCTCCCATATCTAGCCATAAATGCGCGCTTGAATGTCTCATGGTGTCTTTGCCGAGCATCAACCTCAACCAGTTAAAGACCACGCCCTTTAACCTTTTTCTGACCACAATCATTTTTACCTGGTTTGGAATTCATTTTATGTCAAAATATTTGTCTAGTTCCCGTAGAAACTGTCTAGGATCTACCGAGCCTGGAGTAGTTTGACCAACTGGCACATTTTCAAAAATTGCATTCATTGAAACTGGTGTTTCTGCATGGGAGACTGGCCTCCAGACGCTTCATACTGGCTTCTACTATTATCTCACTTCTTAAACTAAATGCTCTAAGGTTTTCTACTTCTAATCTGCCCAAGGCTACCCTTATTTCTTTGATTTCTTTGTCAGTCTTTTCTAATAACTTTACTAATTTAGTCTTGCTATGCACCTGAGATGCACTGATAGACAATGATAGTTTTTGCATTATTAATTTCCTCCATGTAGTTCTTATTCTGCTTATTTATTTTCTCATGCACAGTCTTCAATTTGTCATGTACCCTATTTTCCAACTCCTCCTGCTTGTTATTTGTGTTATTTTGAACTGTGCACATCTCAGATGTTAGCTGAGCTTCACATTCCTTTTGTCTTCATTCTAGACTTCCTAACTCAGTATTTACCTGTTCCCTTACTGCACTCAGTTCTTCCCTAGTGGCAGCAGCTTCATTCCTAATTCTATTTTCCCTCTAATATTTTCTTGCCCCATTCTAAGTTCTTCCTGCCTAGCCTGTACAATTCAGATTTTGCTTTTATACTATCCTGCATTTGATCATTCTTTTGCATACCATGCTGCATCTGCTCATTATTCTATTGAATACTTTCCTGTATTTTTACTTTCTCTACTGGTAAGTAGAGGAAGTATTGTATTCCACCCAAAAATTCGATGTAAAGATTTCACCAGAAATATATGTTTTGAGACCCACTGAATCCAAAAAAGGCATTTTTAGAAAAGGGTGTGTGTGCGTGCGTTTAGTCTAATTGAATACTTCTCTATTGTGTATATTTACAATTTTTTATTTGATGTTTGTTGTTTAATGCTATTTTATTTTGTTTGACTTTATTTATTTAACCTAATGCTATTTTACAAATCATAAATCTAGTACTTATTAAATAGTAAAAGACAAATATAATTATACTCGTAACAGCAGTAGAGTATTGAAATGTGTTTGGACAATGATACTGGTTGCAATCTTGGTAAGGAGTAGAAATTATATATATTTGGACTTAAGTCATTCTATTTCTGTGAATTTTATAGAATTAATGAAGTTAACGAAAGGTTGTATGAAATTGTTTCCAAGTTCTTCTTTGTTTATGGGCCAAGCAGCACCTTTACTTTGTATCTTCCTAATCATTGCGTTTCTCTGGTTGTTTAGTATTTTGCATCGAAATATAATGTGGTTTACTGTTTGGTCCTCTTCTTCACATTTGCACATTGGGTTATCTAAAAATCCAAACCTGTGGCGATATGATCTTAGCTTTCCATGTCCTGTTATCATTGCTGTGAACTTCGGAGATATTGGTAACCGTTG
Organism: Tenodera sinensis; assembly: GCA_030765045.1. Lineage (NCBI taxonomy): Eukaryota > Metazoa > Arthropoda > Insecta > Mantodea > Mantidae > Tenodera > Tenodera sinensis. Next base: position 198,639,469 of record CM060964.1, on the reverse strand, counting down.
CTTCAATCTTCTTCTCACGGATGGGAAATATTCTTTGGTTACTGCTCCTTTCCTTGATGCTGTCCATTGTTGTTGCCATTCTTCGAGTCCAGTTTCTTTCTCTCTAGTTACTATAGCTTCTTTTGATACTTTGTCATATATTATTTCGGTGTCTTCCACGGCAGCTTCTTTTGCTAGTCTGTCCACAAGTTCATTTCCGTGTATTCCCGCATGTCCTTTCACCCAGCCGAAATGTAGTGTCCACTTTGATTTTGACAGTTAAAGAATTTTGGTTTTGATTGCTTCTATCAGCTGGTTATGTTTTATGTTGTTCCTGAGCAGATCTAGAGTTATCTTACTGTCTGTGAATAATGCAGCTCGGTTTTCATCGCATTCTCCATATCCAAGCTCATCTAGTTTTTTAAGTGTTTTTAATATTGCCAGTTGTTCAGCCTGGTTATTCGTGCATCGTGGATGCAACTTGAACTTTAATTTATATGCCAGGTTGCCATGGATGAAGATGATCCCTGCTGCCCCAACTTTGTCACCGGTTTTGCTACCATCAGTGTACATTTCAACTGCATATTCATTGTTGTTATCTACCTCATCTATTAGGGGTATTACCGCAGGGTGTCTCCAATACCTGACTTCCAGCGGTGCGTCATATTCTTGATTGTTGACTTTTGTTGCCAGGTAGGTTCTTACATATTGTTCTGTGTGTGTGGGTGGGTGGACAGCGTAACTCAAAAATGAAAAGTCGGTTAAAAACCAAAGTTGGTATTTAAGTTTAACGTCTTTCAAGGATACGACACAGAGATTTTGAAGAAAATAGCCGCACCCTAAACTACCCTTTACATGGAAACTTTTTCGAAAATGTTGATTTTCTTCAAAATGGCTAATGATTTTGATTAAAATGCCATATGTTTAAGATATTTGTATGACAAATGAAATGTATATTTTGAATTTTCTGGCTATAGCCTATGTAGTCCTGTTTGCTCTGGATGCCTTTTGAATAACTAGTAAACCATAAGAGATAGACAAAATTTTACGATACAAAAAATGTAGATGTTGCTAAAACACACAATTTATGTCCAAATAAATTTTTTGTAGAGTGAACCATTTCAGAGGTATTCCTTGTTATTTGTGTCAGTTTCAGAAAACAAAACTTTGGTGAAGTGGAACATCGTTCATTTTTTATATGTTGAGCATTCAAAGAAAACTGGATCTCAAAGCTTTAAGATATTTGACTATCGCTCAAAGCCTACTGTATTTTAATATTCCCCTTGCAACTACAAGGAAATAAACAATAAAATAATTTGTACAAATGTCTATCTCAACTAACACGAAGAAGATACAGGAATAAGAGTTTGTAAGAATGGTTAGCACAAGAGTAGAGAAAGTCATGTGAGTGCAACACATCAGATTTTTTTGTTATGCTTTTGTAGCAATTGTTCCATTATTGCTATGGAATTAATTTCAGTAACCTGCCTTTCAGTTACTCTAGTATCTGCAACACCATTATCTACCTTGGGCCCTTCTATTTCACCATTGTGGTAACCTCCCCCACCAATTTCTCTATTCTCAGGCTCCTGTACTATAATTTTGCTCTCCCATGAACTCATGTTGTTTTCTAATTCCGTGCTGCCATTACCTGCCTCTGACCTATCATATACTTCTATTTTGAATAACCTGATAACCTTTCCACATCTCAAGTACCTACTCACATAAAATATTTAAATTGTCTTACTTGTATTTTCCGGGATAGTTATTTCTACCTGATGAACTGCATCGTCCTCCCTGGTATAGCTAGAAGGTGGTTCAGGTGTCCCATAGGCCGGGCTGGTATCCTGCAACATTAGTGTCGTCAGCATAGCGTCGAACTGTTGTCTGTCTCCTTCTAGATTCTAGGTGTCCTGTGAGCACTATCCTGACATCCTGTTGCTGTTCTCTCCAAACTAAACTCTTTCCTCCTCAGGTGGGTGTCGGTCACAGAGGCATCTCTGCATCATCATTCCTTCTGGCGTCGGTTGTATCTGGGCCCCACATTGGGTGCCATTTGTGTGGTGACAGTGGTGGGTGGCAGCAGCTCGTGTTGACAAATCGTGCCTAGTACCAGCTGCACATCTAACGGTCAATGTAGGGATGTGGGGAAACAGGTTAAGTCAATCTCAGGGTGTAATGAATGTCACTGAGGACCTTCAGGTGGCCAACAAGGAAGACAACATTATCTTCTATGCTACACTTTTACTTTATTGTGATTGTCGTGACAATTGACCATAATGTACCAGAATTCACGGAGAACAATTGCAGCGACCGTATATAATTTCTTGTCCCGTGCCACTGGTATTTTCCTGATGAAATTCTAATCCCCGTTATTGCCAATTTCCACACTGCCCATTCACAGAGTTGTCTTCCCACACATCTTTGCACGTATGCCCTGTCCCAGTCACACAGCTAAAGTCCTATAATTCCCTCCTGCTTCTTCTCAACTTCCTCTTCTGGACCACACAGACTCCTGACCTTTTAGTTTTGAAAACATCTACCCCCGTTAAGATTAACAACTTAGGGAACAAAGATGCCTTCAAAATGCGCACCCCGAGAATCTTGGATGTTTATGTTTGAGTGTATTGTTTTTGGGAGTAGTTCCCATTACAAATATGCTTAAACAAAATTTATGTACAGTTGTTTATATGTTTGACCAACTGGTAAGTGTATGATTCTCTTTAATTTTTAATGTACCCAATTTAAAATGGGACTAATGTGCTTCATGCAAGCACATACCTACTTCTAATTGGCAGCCTAGAAAGAAATGAATTTGTACAACATGATGCAGAAGTTTTTGGAAGCACTTTTGCCAGCAATTACTCCAACAAGATTTAGAGAATCTTATGAGCACCAAAGAACTCGTGTTAATGAAATTTGCAACACTAATGTTTCTGATAAGATTTGTGTGCGTGAGTATGTGCAAATTACATCAAAATATTTCAAGAAATGCAGCTAAACAAATTTGACACTGGTGTACATACCTAACAAATTTTACAGTCACAGATTAACCATTATTTACATGGTAGCTTTAGAAACAAAAAATTAACATATTTTTAATTACTAACATTTATTAGTAGTAACAAGTATCCAATAACACTGGGATTAATTTGAAATAAGAGTTTACAGGAAGCATTCAATACTTGTACACAGGCTAACATCTTTTGCGGTTTTGACAAAACAATTGCGTGAAATTAAGTGAACATTCTATGCAATCTACACCAATATCAGAAGAAAATAAACACAGCTGATGTGATGTTGCCAGTTCTTAGAGAATTAAGAGGGCGACATTGTGGATTTTTTAAATTTAATTTACCAAAAACCATTGAATCTATTGCAATACCCCAAAGGAAAAAGTTGTTGTTTATTCAATTGTCTATAAATATAGCCATAAATTAAGAACCTTTAATGAAATAGTAATTCAGCCAGGTGGTGATAAATTTTTTGGATAAAAGTTTTTTTTTTTCTAGAAAACTATAAACTTTTAAGCTTTTTGGTATTAGACTTTCTTGTTATTCACAATAAGAGAAATTCACTCTTAAAGTCTGACAGATTATTTCACTTCCATCCTGTATGCACAATATATTTATGTGTATTTTATCAGAACTGAAGCAGACCTTATATGTGCTTAGAGGCAAAAGCTTAGAGTCAAATTCTGATAGTTTTTCTTTCGCCTAGAAAGTGTATTAACATACCAAAAAAGAATGACACAGACCATTTGGAAAAACAGGTAGTTCATAGAACAGTTTTAGAAATTTGACTATGGTGAATTTCCTACTGTTAAAAAGATTTTGGTTTCTTTATGGGAAAAAATATACAAAGGTTCTACTTCTTCCACCTTAAGAATATTGAAGCAACTAGACTATAGGAAAACTAATGGCAGCCGTAAATTCCTTATGGAAAGGAGTGATGTTGGATCGAGGTTGAAATTCTTTCACACAATGCATGAATTCTGAATTTCTGGCCATACAAGACTATATTTAGATGAGACTTGAGTGGACCAATTTCATGCTATGAAATCTATTTGGCAAGACTCCTCAAAAAACGGTGGATTAAAGGTGCCTATAGAAAAAGACAGTTGCCTGATGTTTGCCCTACAGGTTCGGCAGGAACAGGAATTTTACTGGAAACTAAGTGGGTGTTTCGGTCAAAGCAGACCAGATTATCACGATGAAATGACAGTTTGTACAATTAAAGATTGGTTTTTGAACAGATTTATGAATTATTTGGAATAAAGAAGTATAATTAAGGATAATGCAAGCTATCACTCAATAACTGTTAACAAACTTGCTAATATGTGTAATACAAAAATTGAAATTAAAAAATGGTTAAAACAAAAAGGAATAACATTTTTGCCTACTGAAACAAAGAGTTGTTACAATGCATATGTCCGTTCAAAAATCAATAAAAGGTGTATGAGCTCAATCAACTTCCCAATGATAGGAGGCATCGAGTAATATGATTACCTCTCCATCTTTGCCAGTACCATCTGATTGAGCTTGTGTGGGCTCAAGTTAAGCATCAAGTTGCTCTTAGAAACAATATATTTAAAATTGTGAACCTTGAAAGACTTGTCATTGAAGAACTTGACAATGTAACAAAAGAACAATGCATCACCTGTGTTAAACACGCAGAATTAAGGACAGTGATTTTATTAAAGAAATAGAGAGGAAATTTTAGCTCCAATTGTGAGTAACTTAACACAGTGATACAGAGGACGAAAGCAGAGTGCGAAGGAACGGTGATAATAATGGTGAGAACGCCTGCTGCAGTGACGGCAAGCCCCTGGCCATCCCTCTAGAATAACCAGATACATTAATTTCTATTACCATTTATTTAGTTTAACTGATTAGCCAAATTTTACTTAGATTTTAATCTAGTTCCATTTAATAGCTCTCAGTAAAACACACAGCAAAATGCTATTCTTATGCTGTGTGCATGCTACTGTGTCTATCTCTTTCACGCACAAGCACATGATGTGCCTAGTTATAGCGTGCTCCTATTGGTTACTGCCATATGCATGAGATTTGACAGGGGTAATAATATAATTTAGTTCTTAAGTATATCCAGAACTATTTATAACAAATTTGCACATAGGATGTTAATGATTTGTCTGAATGTTAACAAGGCAGAAACTATATTACATAATGGTAATTATTATTTATTCATGCCAACAAACTTACTGTTGGTGTTTTTAAACACACAAGCCGTGTGTGGGCAAAGTTTGAGAGGTAGAACTGGAACTTATAAATTGAATTTGGAAAGTCTGTGGTTTAAATCCCAGTTGTGGCATTGAATTTTTAAGTTCCAGTTCTACCTCTCATATATTACATAATGTTCGTAAAATTTTCTTCATGGTTACAATTCAAATTATGACACATAACAAGTACATTTAGTTATATATTTCTGTGGCATGTGTTCTTTACTTCTGATAATATAAGTTATGGTTTTATATTCTGTTTGAATTAGGTTATAATTCCAGACATATGCAAGATGTTAAAATATGACAACAAATTAACATAAGTAATATTTGAAAGATAGAATCAGAACTGAAAAATTCAATAGCATAACCAGGATTTGAACCATGGATCTGTCACTCTACCTTTCAGTTTGCCTACACACGGTTTGTGTGTGTTAAAACAATCCAATGGATGTGCCTTTAAAACATGCTGGTTTTGTCATGGTGATCTCAGAGATCAGTGTGTTAGAAAATTATTTTAAAGACTTTGGAAGTATGTAAAATAGTACTAGTATTACGTGAATTATTTAACACTACAATCTTAAAGAGAGGACACATCAGCAATACAAAAGATACAAGAAAAATTGAAATTGTTTAATTAAACTGTGACTTTGAGAATCTTAACACTTTCATGCATCATCTTGTGTAAGCTGTCGTGTTTTTTCACGCTTTTATTTCTATGTCTGTTGATTTAGCATCTCTGAATCTCTGAAATTTGTCTTGTATGTTTGACATATATTTGTTTATATACTGAACAATAATATTTAGTTAGAGGACCTGCCTGCTGTGCTAGGGGTCCTGGGTTCCATTCCTGGCAAGGGGGGTAGGAATTTTTCTCCAGCCAAGATTATTCCTCATCCTTCCCTGAGTCTAGAAGAATGAATGAAAGTGTGAATGTGTGTGGGTGAATTCAAAGCACAAAAACCCCAAAGACTGAAAAATCCACTGTTAAACAAGTAATACCATAGGTAATGCCGCCGATATGACCTCTGCAGTTAAAGGCGGGATATAAATGAAACAATTAAAAAGTAATAATATTTAGTATGCTGTCATTTATGCAAAGCTTCCAAGTATCACATGTCATTTATGTCTCGCATCACCTCTTACCCCAGGAAGATCAAGCAATATGTTATGAGCTCACGTTTCCTAGTAGTTTTCATTGGAGCTTTTCCCCACTTCCAGGAATATACTGCATGGGTATTCTTTTTCTGGTATGCCATATAATAATCATCACAATTATTTTTCTCATCAGAATCCTTACTTGAGTAGCTTTCATCATCATCCATCATCATCATCATCATCATCATCATCATCATCATCATCATTATTCCTCTGTTCACTCCACTCTTGCTGTAATGTTTGGTCATCTGGAACATCTATGTTTGTGTCAGATTCTTCCTCACTGTAAACATTACTGTGAGATTCATCTTTTTCTTGTAATATCCTTAGCACCCCCTCAAATCAGCTTCATTGTTTAGATCTGTTTGGATCTAATATAAACATGAGGAATAACAAATTGCTCCATTTTAGTTACAGCAATCTCGCATATCATTTTCGATTTATATTACAGAAGCAAAACAAGCTAGAAATATATAATTGAATTCTTCTTATTTTACAGATAATAACATTCCAAGAGATTTAATGAACAAAATATGAAATTATACAAACTTACCTGTTTAGTCGTGGCAATCTGTGAGATCAAAAAGGCTGCTGCAATAAACGACATTAACGATAGGAACATGTGACTCACACTAATATGCTGTAACTGTAGAGTTAGGAGAATAGCGAGAAGGTAAATGTAGTATTGCCAATGCAGACTGAGATAATTTAAAATGTCCCTTCACGATCTGTCAGATCGGCCACAACTAATGCCAGATTAACATTGATTGGACATATTGGAGTGTAAGAAGACTAATGACTTCATTGTCAACTGTCAAATATTAGAATACAGCAACATTGATTGAACCTATATACAGAAACTATGTTGTGATTCTACCTTTCAGAATTTGCCTACACATGCTTTGTCTGCCTTAGAACAATCAGTTACCATTGATTGGCCTTATATGAAAATGTAGGTAATACTTCTCATTGAATACAATATAAACAAATATTAAGTATATTTGAAAAAACATTTTAACAGTTATAATTAGAGCCCAGATTTTTATGTAATTACATATTTTAACCCTTTCATGCCTGAATTATTTTGCTACTTATGCCGTTATTCCTCTAATGTGAAACCGGTTTATATTAGGCGATCTGGTTCACCTTCAGCCTTCTGGCTTGAATAGCCATGATCGTTAAGGCAACATGTAGTGCACTGGCCATGCACTCAAAGCCTGAGGTCGTGAGTTCGAGTCTCGGCAACCGCAGTCAAATGTGCCTGTGGTAAAGGACGGGAGGGCCCACGTAAAATAATCGGTGTGACGGCACACGTGGATGATGATGGGGTATCATTTGACTGCGGTTGCATGGATTTTGCTTCTTTTCTTATAAAAAAAAACACTAAATATAAATTGTAAAAAAAATAATTTTTTACAATTCAAAACGTTTCAAATATGTATTTTTAATTGGTGACAGACAGTATAACAAGAATATAGCAGAAAAAAAAGGTTAAAACTATAGGGAGCATGAAATAAGAAGGCACATGAATAGCTCCAATTCCTACTCAGCTATGGAGCGCTGTTGCCGGCTCATATCGCTATGCGAAAGAAAGAGAGGTGAGATATGCACATGAGCGTTAGCGGTAGACAGCAGCGAGGACGGTGAAGGATTGCAAGGTGCACATTTAAAACCTGTCATAACAATTTCAGTCTCTTTAAAATGAGACAATAAGCTCTAATCGTGTAATTTGCTCCAAATATAAATTCCTCATCTAAGCAGATAATTTTCATTTGCAATCGAATGTTTCAACGAAGTTCATATCTTTCAATAAATAGGTAATAAAACATTACAATATTGAGTTTTTAAATTTTTTATTATATCCGATTCTCTAGGAACATTTTCATGTAAATATTTTTGTTATCGAAGTGAAAATGAGAGAGTTACGTGACAATTTAAATCTAAACGGATGTCCTAGTTACGCAATTTGAGGCATTTTCTGATAGGTATTTCTCATATTTTTCTCAATTTTTCTAAGTGTCTATACAGAGTTTCCGCACTATGTTAGTCAGTTTCTATATTAGGTATTCTAAGTGAAAATCTACATAACTAAGCAACTAAACAGAATTTCAAGCCACATTTTACGAGTAATATTCCAATGTGGCCTTCTCGGTTATGTATTTTAGACATTTCAGCACTTAAAATGTTCCATACGATGCAATTTGTAAGTTAACAGAGCGAAGCTCCAGAAATAGTTTCCCCAACATCTGCCAACCAGAATTTGCAATGCGGTTATTAATACATCTCATCAAAGTTTATATATTACATATAGCAAAAGCGGAAACTCGCCATTGAACAAAATATTTTTTTAAACCAGCTGTGTGAAGACTATTTTTTGCAAACTTATTTTATAGCTCAGTAAGAAACATCAATATGCAGTGTTGATTAAAAATTGTGAACATTGTATCGCAAAGAGAATTTGCCATAAAATAGCTTACATTTTTGGTTTAAAACACGTAATCCAGGAATGACTTAACATACCATATTTTATCACATAAGGGCCCCCCGCCCTCGCATATTTTCCTCCCTTATGATTTTTCATCACTAAAAAATATTTACCTATTAAACATCGCATAATTCCCTCTCCTGGTTCATTCTTATTGAAGCGGCCTTCAAATGACTTGATAATGGACAACAATCGACGCAGCGCTTGCCACAAAAATACTCGTATAGCCATTGTCATAACCTATCGTAAAATTGAAATGTGAAGTTACACATGCGTTTGTTTTTAAGTCAATTTCTTACAAGTTGTCATATTGTTAAAAAAGAGTTTTAAAAAAACTGGTATTTCTGGTGCCATTAATGGTTCTGACGACATGTTGTGGAGTAGTGAAAATGAAGATGTGTTATCTGAGCCAGATATAAATGAAAAAAGTGATGATAGTGACGGAAGTGAGACCGCAGAATAGTTGGAGAAAAGAAACAATGAAACAATACATTGTAGGCCCAATGAAACCATGGCATGTATCCAGTTCATTCACAAATTACTGTATACCTATATAACTTTTACATAATACTACATGGTTTCCCTTCCTTTCTGAATTCCTAGAAGCACCACTCACATAATTCCCTCCCCAGTGTTTTCAAGCAAATTATTCAACAAAAAAAAAGGGGGGGGGGAGAATTACGCGATAAAATACAGTATATGCACCAAGCTTTGAAGCCCACTTCTTTATACAGATTCAGCAGTACATCTTTCTGAAAGCCGTCAAGATTCGAAATCCGTTTTTCTGTCTTATGGTGTTTTCCGGGGTATATGAACAAGAGCCGCCCAGATTCAGAAGTGGTTATTTTACCTTGTTGCACTACGCGCGACAATGAATGTTCACTTACACTGCATGCTTTAGCTGTTAGCGCCCAGCTCTGTTTAAATACAATGTTCGCACGCACTTCTTCTGAGGATAATTCTTTTAAAATAGTGTAAACACTGAAAATAATAGCCCGCACATCTGAATGCAATACTTTTCCTTTCAATTTACTTGTCTGTAAGCCGCTTGTACCAGATTTTGTTAATGCCATATTTCTTAGCAACAAAACGAGTTACAGTAATTATAAGACATAGGTAACACTGTGACACTATGTCAGACATGGAACATGCATAAGAATAAACTAGATTCCTTTTCCAGACATCTCACTCCTTGAGAAGAAAGATAGTTGAGATAATAAATGTTGTTGTTGTTAGCTAATGCTGGATTTCTGACAGTGAAGTCATTAATTCTCTTGCTCTCCAATATTTTTCACTGATGGATGGGGCACTAGAAGTGGCCAGGCATGTTTGAAGGTGGCCTCGATCCATTTCCTGTTGCAGATCACATAGAGGACAGAGTGGTGAAGAATATATCCCAATTCTGTTTAAATGTTTTACCAGACAATCATGTCCTGTAATCAACCTAACGGTTGCAACTTCTGTTTTTCGAGGATACTCCGGAGTTACTGTTTGAATGTTTGGTAGTTCCCATCTTTTATTCTTTGATTTTTCGTAGTAATATTTTGCAATAATTTTTTTGAATTCAGAGTTGACTAATCTTTTAGCTGCATAAAATGGTAGATTAACTATAGATTTTTGTACACCACTGGTAACCTTTTTTGCAAGAAAATCAGCTTTCTCATTACCACTCAGTCCACAGTGAGCTGGTATCCATTGGAAGAGTAGGTGTTTTTGAAGTGCTGTTAGATGGGTAAGGATTTTCCAACATTCTATAATTGTTTGGTTTTTTGGTGACAACTTGGAAGTAATTGCTATAATTGCTACCCTGGAATCTGAAAGAATAACTGCTTGCTGAAAATGTGAAATTCTGTACTAAAGATTTTGTAGGACCATTCTAGTTGCTTCAATTTCTCCATCAGTTAGTAGTTCCATAACTTAAAGATTTGTAATAGGAAAAGAGGTGACATGTGACTCCAGCACCTGCTCCATCTTGGTTTAATATCAATGATCCATCAGTATAAATATGGAGCCATTCGTGTTCTGGAAACCTAGTATGGATTGTCTCTAATGCCAATAATTTTAGAACATTAGTTGGAGTATCACTTTTCTTAAGTTCTTCTGTTGTTGTTTTCTAGTGCCTTGCATCTGGCAATGAAGCCATTAGCATTCGTGCTTTCCAATACTTTTGAACTGTAGTTTCTTCTGATCTTAATGCTTCACAGGTCTTCAAGTGGTCTTCGTTCATTTCTGCTGGATCGTTACACAGAACACACATTGGTGAGGCTGAGATACCCATTCTGTAGAGATGACTTGCTAAGCAGTCGTGATTTGTCAATAGTCGGAAGGCTGCAACCGCTGTTTTCCTTGGTCTCTGGGGGATTATATCTGGGTTGGAAAGTAGTGTAATCCATTTGTTATCTTTGGCATTTATTTCTATTTCTTGTAGGTATGAATGAGAAAATTTTTTAATGATCAAGCGTTTTATTGAGGAATATGAGAAATTGAATTTAGACTTTTGTTTTATTGTTGTGCCTTTCTTTGCAAGTGAGTCTGCAGCTTCGTTCCCCATGACTCCACAGTGTGCTGGAATCCATTGGAGATGAACAGTCTTATTAACTTTTTGGAGTTGTGTTAACATTTTGTAGCATTCTCTAATTTTTGTTGACTTCTTTGTAGTATTTGAACATATTCCCTGAATTGCAGCTTTAGAATCTGAAAGAATTACTGCCTTGTTAAATTTATTTAAGGGAAGATTTAATAATTGTTGGAGAGCAATGTGTATAGCCTCTATTTCTCCATCATAATTTGTTGCGTCTCTGCCAACAGAATGATAAAAGGAAAAATGTGAACATGTAACTCCAGCTCCAGTAAGGTTTTCCTTGGAGGATCCATCAGTATATATGTGCAGCCATTCTTCTGTGGGATACCTAGTATTGATTGTTTCCAGAGCTAGAAGTTTTTGTATTTCTTTTGGTGTGTCTGATTTACTTATTTCCTCTATTAATTCCAAATTGAAGGTAGGTTGCAATAATTCCAATGGATTTTCTCTTATAAGTAGATTTTCTCTGGTGTTAGGAATGTTCAATTTGGATTTAATCTGTGTTACCTTATTATATAAAAATCCAGGCTCTTAATTATAATTGACATATTACCATTCTAACCTTCGACATTCTGTTACAAATACTTATTTGTTTTCATATTTAGATTATATAAATTTTGTTTTACAAAACATTTATGATCAAATACAATAATAAATGACTCCTCTTAATCACAAAGTAACATTGTTTTAATGTACTATTTAATATCCAGTACATGTGTCTTTACTCCTTTGGTTGCAGAATATAATAATATGTTTGTGTGCAGTGTTTTGTATGTAAATGCTGCCAAAGTGTCTATATTTCAAAACATCTTCATTAAATTTTAACAATGGCTTACTTAAAATGTTAATACCTTCTCTTCTTTCTTATTTTTCCGACAAAGTTTTTCTGTTGTTCAATAACATTTCTTCTGCGTCCGAAGTGTGATATTTAAAAATATATCTTTTTGTTCCTTTTTGTTTTATAGTGTGATTCCTGATGTATGCCTCATTAATAGCTTTTATATATTTTATATGATGTATTGTCTTCTGTGGATTATATCCGTATATAGATTATCATAGCATATCAGGTCTCCCATGTACAGTATATAACTTTCATATTTGTATACAACAGCTTTGCAATGAAAAGCCATGCTATATTTGCTTAAAAGCTTTTCTCTTTTCCATGAACCATATATAGGTACATGCTTGGTGAATCTAATTCAAATGTATTCAAATGGAAAATACATTTCAAAACCTATACTATTGTATGAAATAAATGTTAAAAAATAGCCCCAACTTTTGTACTACTTTCATATTCGTATAGTAGTTAAAAATGTCCACTGCATCCTAAAGAGCTTCAACAGACACGTGTTTCAAAGGCTGCTACACGATGTTGTGGTCTCAGTTGTATATGTATGTTCTGTCAGTAGCAAAATGGGTAAGGAAAACGAGCTTAGTTATGACCTTAAACGGGTAATTAAAAACCTGGCACTTAGAAGGTATTCACTCAGAAAAATAGGAGAAACAGTTAATAAATTGCACTCTACCATTGAGTACATAGTGAACACATTTAAGGAGAAAGATTCTACAAAGAATTTACAAAGAAAACCTAAAGAAAGTAAACTGAATGCACAAGAGAAACATTTCATAATAAGCAGAACCAGAGAAAATCCAAAATTAAGTGTTCCTCAGTTATGGCCATAAGTAGAAAAGTGCCTGGAAAGATGTCGTCTGACCAAACTATTCGTCATGTGTTATGGAAGTATGGATATCATGGCCAAACACCAAGGTAAATGCAGCAAACAGGAAGAAGCATTTGCTAAAGAGCACATCCATAGAGACCAGAACTTTTGGAACAGCGTGATTATGGTCGGATGAGACTAAGATAAATCTGTTTGGGTCAAACAGGATAAACAGAGTCTGGAGAAATGTGAATTCAGACAATGATACCAGAAACACTCTTCCCACAGCGAAACACGATGGTGGTGCCATCATGATTTGGGTCTGTCTGTCACCCAACAGTTTTAGTAATTTGTTGTTGTTGGCTAATGCTGGATTTCTGACAATGAAGTCATTAATCCTCTTGTTCTCCAATATTTTTAACTGATGGATGGGGCACTAGAAGTGTCTGGACATATTTAAAGGTGGTCTTGGTCCATTTCCTCTTGAACACACAAGAGGACAGAGTGGTGAAGAGTATATCCCAATTCTGTTCAAATCTTTTGCCAAACAATTATTTCCTGTAATCAACCTGAAAGCTGCAACTGCCGTTTTTAGAGGATACTCAGGAATTACTGTTTGAAAGTTTGATAGTTTCCATCTTTTGTTTTTTGATTTTTCATAGTAATGTTTTGCAATAATTTTTTGAATACAGAGTTTTCTAATCTTTTAGCTGCATAAAATGGTAGATTAACTATAGATTTCTGCCACCCAGTCCACAGTGAGCTGGTATCCATTGCAAGACTAGGTGTTTTTGAAGTGCTGTTAGGTGGGTAAGGATTTTCCAACATTCTATAATTGTTTGCTTGTTTGGTGACAACTTGGAAGTAATTGCTATAACTGTTGCCCTGGAATCTGGGAGAATAACTACCTGATGAAAATGTGAGATTCTACATAAAAGATTTTGGAGGGCCATTCGAATTGCTTCAATTTCTCCATCAAAGTTTGTAGTTACATAACCTAAATATTTGTATAGAGGACACAGCTTATTGGGATACCCCAAAAAGCAACTGACATTTTTCCCCCATTATGGTGTGGTCTGGTTATATTTGGTGATATCCATCTGCTAGGTTGCCTTAGTACAGCCAACTATTCATAATATATAACCATGCTAAAGCTACAGCCATACATGGTGTTATTGCATCCATTATGTTGTCACAGAGGCCCTCATTTTTGAACCCGTTGCAAAGAAGCCAAGTGACAGATTTTAAAACAAGATTCTGTTTAGACACTGCATTCATTAATTTATTAATCTGTGATGCCATTGTATTGCTCATGTTTGCGTGATTTTGTCTTGAATTGTTTTAGAGCAATACAGTCGCCGCAATTGAAATCTTTACATAGTTAGTGCAAGGAAAATCTTCACGTAGACAATGTGCTCAGTTTGTTTTTATCCCGCCACTATACAAAGGAGCAGGCGAAGCTGCAAATCATGTGATTCTTGAGTGCACAGTAGCAGCTTGCTTCTATTAGCAGGCCAGGTCTCAGTCAGTCTCTGGTATTTGTACAGAGTGTTTTGTTTCCAGTTTGTCATCGTAATTAAATTTTTAACCTGAGTGCTATTTTTAAAGGTGTGTATTTCTCATTATAATACAAATAATGGGACGCAAGAAGCTCACTTCTGAGGAGAAGACTCGTGCTTTAACTCTATTGGAAGTAGGTACCTCTGTGATTCGTGTAGCTGCCGATCTAAAGGTTTCAAGATGAGCTATTTATGACCTAAAAACAGCAGCAGCATCTTTTCCACCTGGCAACACACCAAGACAAAAAATCGGCTCAGGTGGTAAAAGAAAGACTTCAACAAGAACTGATGGCCTGCTAAAACGTGAAGTGATGGGTGATCCATGGATCACAGCGGCAGGATTAAAGAAAAAACACCCAGACCTTCTCAACAATGTTGCAATAAGGACCATTCAGCATCGACTTCAAAAAGACTTAGGTTTACCAAGTCGGTGTGCAGCCAAGAAGCCTCTTCTGACTGAAGCTATGAAGAAGAAAAGGATAAATTTTTGCAAGACATATCAGCACTGGACATCAGAGGACTGGCGTAAAGTAATGTTTTCTGATGAAAGCACTTTCAAACTGGTCAGAGGAATGTCCAAAATGGTGAGGAGGCCAAAACTGTGTCACGATATGATCCAAAGTTTACTGTCAAAACTGTTAAACATCCAGAAAGTGTGATGGTATGGGGTGCTTTTAGTGGCAATTATGGTAGAGGTGGCTTGTACTTTCTCCCAAAGAATATCACAATGAAGGGAAGTAACTATTTAGAAGTGTTACAACAGCATTTATTCACATTTTGGCCGATTCACCAGTGTCAGTACTTCATGCATGATGATGCCCCTGCACATAGGACAAAGATGGTTCAGAAGTTCCTGAAAGATAATAATATACCTGTACTTCAATGGCCTGGTAACTCTCCTGACCTAAATCCAATAGAAAATGCTTGGAATCAAATGAAAAATAAAATAGAAGAGCTGCAGCCATCAAGTATTAAGGAGCTACAGGAAGTGTTGAAGTTGCGGGTGGAAATGGACAAAAAATATTTTGAATATCTAGCAGACTCAATGCCTAGGAGACTCCTGAAAGTGATAAAAGTTAAGGGAAATATGACCAAGTACTAATTGTAGGCAGAAGTTAAAAATAAAACCATGTAAAGTCGGTATTTGTTGTTTTTATTACCTTGTAAAGATTTCCATTGCGGCGACTGTATATGCAGTTATAGTCACTGTTATTTTTTTGTTTACAACACAGTAGTGCATTAAATATATATTACAATATTTGGTGTTCAAAAGTCATTTTATCCAAAAGTGTTATTGCAGAGTAAGATTTATCGAAGATGAGTAGGTTCATGTGTTGTTCAAGCATTATTATCGCTTGAAAGCATGTTACTTTAAGCCTGTGGTATTTGAGGTTAGAAATAATGCTTTTATTTTGTACATTGGCAGTACTGCTTTTTGACGTAATTTCTTCTGCAATTTAGTGTAATGTCGGCCATATTGAGTTCTTGGGAACTACCGATAAGTTAAATAAGATTTTAATGTGCATATAATGGCATATTTTACGCATTTTGTGTGTAATATTTCTGTAATTTTCAAATTATGCTGCATATTTGCTTGTTTTACATAGAACATTTTCAGTTGTTGTTTTCTAGTGCCTTGCATCTGGCAATGAAGCCATTAGCATTCGTGCTTTCCAATACTTTTGAACTGTAGTTTCTTCTGATCTTAATGCTTCACAGGTCTTTAAGTGGTCTTCATTCATTTCTGCTGGATCGTTACACAGGACACATATTGGTGAGGCTGAGATACCTATTCTGTAGAGATGACTTGCTAAGCAGTCGTGATTTGTCAATAGTCGGAAGGCTACAACTGCTGTTTTCCGTGGTCTCTGGGGGATTATATCTGTGTTGGAAAGTAGTGTAATCCATTTTTTATCTTTGGCATTTGTTTCTATTTCTTGTAGGTATGAATGAGAAATTTTTTTAACGATTAAGCGTTTTATTGAGGAATATGAGAAATTGAATTTAGACTTTTGTTTTATTGTTGTGCCTTTCTTTGCAAGTGAGTCTGCAGCTTCATTCCCCATGACTCCACAGTGTGCTGGAATCCATTGGAGCTGAACAGTCTTATTAACTTTTTGGAGTTGTGTTAACATTTTGTAGCATTCTCTAATTTTTGTTGACTTCTTTGTAGTATTTGAACATATTCCCTGAATTGCAGCTTTAGAATCCGAAAGAATTACTGCCTTGTTAAATTTATTTAAGGGAAGATTTAATAATTGTCGGAGAGCAATGTATATAGCCTCTATTTCTCCATCATAATTTGTTGTGTCTCTGCCAACAGAATGATAAAAGGAAAAATGTGAACACGTAACTCCAGCTCCAGTAAGGTTTTCCTTGGAGGATCCATCAGTATATATGTGCAGCCATTCTTCTGTGGGATACCTAGTATTGATTGTTTCCAGAGCTAGAAGTTTTTGTATTTCTTTTGGTGTGTCTGATTTACTTATTTCCTCTATTAATTCCAAATTGAAGGTAGGTTGCAATAATTCCAGTGGATTTTCTCTTATAAGTATATTTTCTCTGGTGTTAGGAATGTTCAATTTGGATTTAATCTGTGTTACCTTTTCTAGGAAACTATTATGAGTTTTAAGGATTGAAGGGGGGAGGTTCTCTTCTGTCCATTTAGAGTTTGGCAGTCGTAACATTTTCTCGTGTTGGAGCAATGCTTGTTCTTCTATTTTTGTTGTTATTGATGGGGTCTGTGTTAAGGCAAGCATGGCATCAATAGGTGTGGATTTAACTGCTCCAGTGATTAGGCGAAGAGCCTGATTTTGTATTTGTTCAAGTTTATTGATGTTAGCATTTGCTGCTGTTATTAAAGCTTCAGAACAGTACAAGAGGTTTGGTTTAACATACATTTTGTATGTTGTGTTAAGGACTCTCCTTGAGCAGCCCCATTTAGCACCAGCTAACCTTTTCAGGATTTGCAGTTTCTTTTCAACCTTTTCTGAGATGTTTGTTATATGTTTTTTCCAACTTAGCTTTCTGTCGAAAGTGATGCCTAAGTATTTGGCATCATCAACTGCTTTGAGTGGTTTACCATTATAATTTATGTTAATATTAACTGGTTTGTATTTTAGTGTAAATAATTCATAATTTGTTTCTTCCTCATTGATAGTAATGAGGTTTTTGGAGCTCCATTCATGTACTTTGTTTAGGGCTGTTTCTATTCTGTCTTTAATTAATTCAGGTTTTTTTGGAGAGCCTGAAGTCCAAATGACCACATCGCCAGCAAATAAAGCAATTTTGGTCTCTAAAGTTTTTATTATTGATGGAAGGTCATTTATATATATGTTAAAGAGTGTTGTGCTCAGAACAGCACCTTGTGGAAGTCCTCGGTGTGTTTGTTTATATTTGGAAATGTATGTATTATATTTTGTGGCACAAAATCTTTGTGAAATAAACTGAGTTATCCATTTTCTTGTGAATTTGCTGCACATACAAATACGAATCGGGCTTGAAACTTGGCAACCCTGATAGAAACCTGCAACTCGTTTAGCTACGACATACCAGGAAATTCCCGCCTTATCTGGTTTCTTTCATCATTCTAGCAGTACAAATGAAGGTGGGTGTTAAGGGTTCTTGGAATTATGTTAACTGTTGTTTGTAAACGTAATATAATATTAATTTAGTTTTAACTTAATTGTTGAACTCCACTTGATTTATAATAAATTGTATCATATTAAAGGAATGAATTTCAAAATATTCAAGTGTGACTTTATAGTTTGTTTTATAAATTCACTTTTGAAATTTGACAGCAGGTTCACAAATCACAATAATTCCTTATTTCATCATTTGTGAGTTGAGACTTGAGGTCAGTGTAGTGTAGCTTCTATAAAGCTTTTAGTTTTCATAGAATAATGCTGAAAGTAAAAGTGAGTGACAGGGATATCAATGCGAGTTTGAAACATATTTAATAACAGATGGTAGAATTTTGTATTGTGGAGCATGTGAAAAAATGTTCAGTTATGAAAAGCATTTTCTAATACTTCAACATTTGAATACTAATAAACACAAAGATAATATCAAACTTAAATCCACAAAAAGTGTCCCTGCTCAAAAACTGTTCAGTGAATTTTCTGACAGTAATTTTTCACAGATCTCCTTTGATTTATGTGAAGCATTTTTAGCAGCAGACATTCCATTCTGGAAACTCACCAATCCCACACTCAGAAATTTCGTTCAGCAGTATACTAAGTGTTAAGTGCCAGACCAATCCACTCTTCATAAAAATTATGTGAAGAGGTGTTACAATCTCACAATTAAAAATATTAGAGAACAGATTGGAGATAATTTTGTGTGGGTGTCAGTTGACGAAACGGAGGATGGTATAGGTCAGTTAGTTACAAATTTTATTGTTGGGTCTCTCCATAAAAACGAACCAAACACCCCATTTCTCCATGTGATAGAACAACATGATGCTACAAATAGCTCTTCCATATCCAAATTTTTTATTGGTTCTATGTCCTGATGGTATTCAGTACGAGCATGTATTACTCTTTGTAACTGATGCTGCAAGTTACATGATAAAAGCTGGCACTGCACTGAAAGTTATATTTTAAAATATGATACATTTGACTTGTCTTGCACATGGTTTACATCGGGTTGCAGATACAATTCATGCAAATTTCCCACTTGTAAATAAGCTGGTATCTTCCGTAAAAAAGTTTGTTAAAGCACCACATAAAAACAAGCTTTCAAAGCAACCACACCGAATGTCCCACTTCCACCAGAATCTATTATAACGCATTGGGGAACTTGGATATGTGCAGTTCTCTATTGCACCAAAGATTTGGAAACAGGAATGTAGTGAATACATTTGATTCCAAAAATTCTGAATTAATTAAAATTGCCCGATATATTAAGGATCCTAGAAGTAGGAAGTAACCTTTTGGTGCTGTTTTTATAAATAAAATGATGCTTCGGGTTGGGCAATGAGACTATTATTTCTCTCCGGGCATGGTACTAGGTGGAATGAATAAACACGCGATGCAACTTCACTGTTTATATCACTTTATTAGCACCTTTTTCGTCCCTTTTTACACTTGTTGTAATTGATTAACTTTTGTTACACCTTTTTGTATTATTTTGATTGTCTTTACACTTTTACACCGTTTTTTAGACCCATATCCACTAGCGTTACAAAAACACGTCTACACATCTATACCATACTGACGACATTAACAATTTTAGCACTACTTTGTACACATGAAGTTATCCTTTTTTTTTTATACATCCGCGTATGCGTTCATTTTATATTTTTCACTATTAAATAGTTGCTGTATTGTTAGGGAAGTGATCTTTAGCTATTCTCCCTTCACTTTTAATATTAAAAAAAAATATTAAATATATATGATGCTTGCCTCGATAGCGTGATGGTTAGCGTGTCTGCCTCACGTTCAAGAGGTCGCGAGTTTGAATCTCGCTCAGGGTAAGTTATCCGGGTAAGGCTTTTTTCCGAGTTTTTCCCTACCCTGAGAAGACGAATGTCGGGTAAAGCTCCATGGACCTCGGACTCATTTGAGCATCATTTCACCCACTTCATTTCATTCATTCGTCCAATATGACACAATGTTGGAGGACATTAATTAAAAAAAAAATATATATATGACTCTTATTTATACATATTAAATTTAAAATGAAACTTAACATTTATGACGTTTTTAAACAACTTTACTTTGAAAAACAATGAAAAATAGCAACACGTTTTCGTTACTCAACTAATTCGTATCAGCACCTAAAATAAATTACATTTGCAATAAATATTTACATAAATGATTTCCTTTTGGGGTCTTACAATATTCTGCCTCACATGCCCCATGTTTTGTTTTTCAAGTTGTTACATACATTCACAGTCTTGAAACACAATACAACACTTCTCCCTATTCCTCTAATACAACCTTTTTACTTTGTACAATACCCTTTTTTCTTTAGTCTTCTTTGCTGTATGCTTTTGTCTTTTGTTTTGGCATGACACAGCATGTCTTTATAATTTTAACATATTCAGTTATTACATAACACAACACCAAGAATATTCCTAAGTTTTTTACACTTGACATTGACACAAATATTATTTAAGTGTATCGTGTGCCTTTTGACTTATGTTCCTTGTTATGAGGAGAGAGAAACAGGATACAAATCTTGAGCTAATGATTATGATCATACTCATGGCAATTTTATTCAGTGCCAGTTATGCCGTGAGTGTGTTCGCCCAGACCAATAGGCAAGCCATCAGCACTGAACAAAACGGCCCCATGCACACGGTAAGATGACTAAGAATTGTGGCTTTAGTAATTAATCTCAGACTTTGGCTTTGAAAGATTTTAATTTTTTTTCTATTTGCTGTTACAAGAACTTTGCTGCAGTAAGTAAATAATGGCTTTATATATACAATGTATGTCACGTTAAGAGTTGCTCTGGAACATCCACACTTCATTCCTGTTTAGACATTTTAACAGTGGAAGATGCCTTTCTGCTCTTTGTATTACATTTTCTATTTGTTTGGTCCATGTAAGTTTGGTATCAAATATAACTCCCAGATATTTTGCTTCCTTTGTTTCTGGTAATTGTTGACTCTCAAAATTAGTTTTATTTGTAATGGTGTTTTTCTTAGTGAAAAGATTTGGTAGTTTGATTTTTTTTGTATTTAGAGTCATTAAATTTCCTTTGGTCCACTTTTGTAGGTTGGTTAAGGATGTTTGCATGGTTTTTTCTAGTTCTGTATTTTTATGTTTTGGTTTTGACGTCCACATTACTAAGTCATCGGCTAATAGTACATACTTCACGCCTGATTTTTGTATTTCTTGTGGCAGGCTTACAGCACCAGCAGTAAGTTTGTTGGCATAAATAAATAATAATTACCATCTAAAAGTTACTTAAACCTGGGACATAAAGTACTTACAATTGTAAGTCATCCTTGGGGCATTTATCTCTGATATGAAATTCCCTTGTTGTCTACCAGGAAAGTACGAATTGGTTGGGGAATTTAATGTCATACTGGCTAGTTGGCCAAGGTAGCTTAGTGTTTAGAGCAGCTGCTCGATAAGTGGAAGATCCGTGTTTCAAATATCGACTATGGCACTGAATTTTTCAGTCCTTATTCTACCTCTTAAATACTGCCCACACACGGCTTGTGTGTTTAAAAACATTAGCAGTAATAATAGTTGTTTTGCTGTTTCTCCAAGGTTTTTTATGAACTCTGGATGTATGTGATCTGGTCCAGGAGACCTTTTTGTTTTTAGATTATTAATTGCAATGTTCAGTTCTTGCATATTAAAATTTTGAAAAAAGATATTGTATTGAGAGTTGGGATCACATTCTCTGTTTTGTTCCAAATCTTTCTTAAACTGCTTACGTTCCTTTTTATTATTTCTTGTTACTTTATGTGAATTATCATAATATTTATTGAAGGTTTCGGCTATGACTGTATCATTTGTTAATATTTTATTGTTGTGTATGATAGGTATGCTACTTTTTTCTTTCCTATCCTTTACATTTTTTATGAACTTATGGGCTTTGCTACCATCTTTCCTATAATCCATATTTTTCTAAGAAATTATTAAAGTGGTTCTTTTTAGCAGTATGAATTTATTTTTTTAGTGAGGCACATTTCTTTCACCATATTTGTGTATCCAATATAGTGTTTGTTTGTTCAGCTGTATTCCTAGCTATACCCCTTTCCTTTTCCAGTTTTTCTAACCGGAGGTTGCAAAAGGTTTTGAAATTTGTTATTCTTCCACAAGCACTTTTTTTTTTGGTGGTTTCTAGGATTGCTTTACAGAAATGTTTGTTTATATGGTCTGGTTGGTCATGCAGCTGCAAGTTGGTTTGTTCTTTAAATTTATTTTCCAGTTCAGTTTTTTATTTATTCCAATCTGCTTTTTTGAAGTTCCAATACAGACTCGTGTGATGTTGACTGACATTTGTATTATCTAGTTTTATATCAGCAATTACTGCTGTATGACCAGAACTTGGGTCTTCTATAACTTTTTTGAACCTTTGAAGCAATATCTGTTGTAGCTAACAAGAGGCCTGGGTTACTGCCGGCCCCAGCGTAATGTATGAAGGTTGTAGCATCTTCTTTATTATAAATCAGTTCAAAGGTTGTGGTATTCATCCTTCCATTAGCTTCCCTGTAGAATCCACTTTTTTAAAACCCTATCTTTTGGAATGGGCATTGAAATCCCTAATTATGGCTGTTTTATTTAATTGGTCAATAAGCGAGAGATCTGGTTCATTTCTGGAAGGATTGTAAATACTGTATAAATGTAGATGTTTTGCTGTCCGAAAAATTTAGCTTTATTAATTCAGATTTATCTGCGCTATCCACTTCTTTAACAATTTGAAAAGAGGATTTGATTTCCTTTTTGACTCCAACTAATATCCCACTACTTTTGTCTATTTTTGGGTTGTAGGTTTAGAAAACATTTGGTAAAATTGAGGTATTTAAGTTGATCAGTTGTTAGACTTGCTTCTTGAATGAAAAATATATCTATGTTATTGTCAAATAGAATTTTATTGAACTGTATTCTTTTTGCTTGTGTGAGGTCTCACCTGCATTCCAAGTTCTGAAAAGTTCTGATGTTAGATCTTCTATTAATATTATGTTTGGGTTCTCGAAATGTAGTCTCCACCTAGAGATCCAAATGGTGAACTATTTTAACTCTGGAATATTTTCCACCTCGAATCATATTTCATAAAAATAATTGGAGAGCTATATAGCATTAAAAGTAACTGCATTTTAGAGAACACCATGTTTTTACGTTTTGGCAGTCACATCGTTCTCTTGCAACCACTAGAATGTCTGGAGGACCACACCTGTTTTTGCTTTACGGATCTCACCGACCTGACCTGCAGAATTATCAAAATAAATTCACCGACCATATCCTCTGATTACCAATGTCTTAGAGGATGCATTACATGTCATGACAGGTCAGCATGCTAGGGGTTAAGAGGCTATAGAAAAATTAGATAAGTGGAAAGATTGGAAGGATAAAGACTCCTTAGCCCTCAGGTACCCTAATAGCATTAGAGTCAGAAGAGAACAACAGATGACCAAGGTAAGTCTTATGGAAAAGTTACAGTGAGGAGCAAAACACCAGTAAGTGGAAGTAATGTTCTGTCCAGCTTGCGTACCTTGTGATTGCCATCCACATATTTTTAATCAGATATTTTTAATGTTTCTTAATTAAATTAAACTATTAGATAAATTTTTAAGCACGTATAATACATTTTTTACGTTATATGCAACTATGGATGTCTATTTTCTTGTCTTAGGTTTTATTACTTCTTCCATTTTATTTTAAAGTTTCTTATGATGTGTCTCTCTCTTTTTGTATCAGTGTTTTTTGAAATTCATATTCCCATGTTGGTTTTGTGCGCATATACATGATTTTCTCCCATGCCAAACTTGGGTATCTCATCTTGCCAGATGTTCTTTGGTCCTTGCAGGATGTCGACCTGGACATTCATGTTCATATGGCGTGACCTTGTGTGTGAATCTGTGTGATACAAGTTATGGCTTGCAACCATATGTTTTTTTGGGGTTTACATCTTTAGCAATTCTCATTCTTACTATTTCTATCCCTATATACGTGTCTTTCTTCATATCATTTTCTTGTCTCATTATAGTAATACATCTCATTTTCACACTGCCTACTTTTTTTGTCAACTTGGTATCTATACTCTGTACATCAAGAGATTAGAGGAGACGTAAACAAAGCCACGTGCATTTTGACCACAGCGCACCCTCTTGACGCTTTCGCCGTCTAAATAGTCCCTTGAAGAAATACTGTTACTAAGCCCTGAAATCTCACTTAATGTTTGCTAAAGCAGGAACTAATTGTACTAAGCATAGTTAAATGTAAGAATATGCAGTTAAGTGAATCTTTAACCAGCCTAATTCATTCTGCGGGTGCATTATCCAATATGAAAGTAACATGGCGGAACAATTGAGTGTTGTGAAACATAAGTGCGGCAAACCATTACAAAGTGCTGAAAAGACAATAATATTGAACGTGTTTAACAAGTTCTGCGAGAAATATCCCGAACTTGCTATCGAAGACGTAATGAAATTAACATCCGAGTTTACTGGTGTATCAGTTGCAAGTATTTACAGCCCGTGCAAAGAAAAATCCTCAGTTGGAGAAGTCAGAACTCCCGGCACAAAGTGACCACGTGCCAGATAAATGTTGGATATAGTTTGCAACAAATTTGTGAGATCTGCAATCCGTCGAAAAGTTCACCAGTTCTCTGTTAACAATGAACCGCCACCTTAAACAAAGTGCTGTTGGCAGTTAACTCTGATCCCGATCTTCCAGATTTAAAATGAACTTCCCTCCATCAGCTGCTTCTGGAGATTGTTTTCGAGTTTGTGAGCAGGAAATGAAAAAATGTTATTGTGGACAGAGATGATGTAAGTAGCAGTTAATTTCCATGTGCTACATGTTATTTGGATCAAGTAAATATATCCTTTTAGTACTGTAAAATAAATATTATGACTACTCGTGGCGGTAACTGTGTTGCGTCATTGCAAGTGCACGTTGCCTCGGAGTGATACAAACCGGTGCTTTGTTTACATCTCCTCTAATCTCTTGGTGTACAGAGTATACACTCTTACATTCTTTTTCTACTACTTCCCTATTTGCTCATATTTCAGTCTGTACTGCATTTATTTCTACCCCTACATTATTCATGTTCTCTCCTAATATACATTTCATTTCTCTTCTTTCACTTTGTGCACTTTCCTAACTACTGTATTTTACATCTACATTTCTTTTACATTCCTCTCTGCCTTTTTCAACTTCCT
Organism: Tenodera sinensis; assembly: GCA_030765045.1. Lineage (NCBI taxonomy): Eukaryota > Metazoa > Arthropoda > Insecta > Mantodea > Mantidae > Tenodera > Tenodera sinensis. The sequence continues at coordinate 198,613,955 of CM060964.1, read as the reverse complement.
GTTTTAAATCTAGTTCTTTCCTACCTTGTTCTATTTTCTCTTCTACTTCTTTTTAATGTCCAAAGTCCTGCACTAATTCTTTCTTAAATTTCTATAGCTCTCCCTTTCTTTCTTTCTTTCTTTCCTTCCTTCCTTCCTTCCTTCCTTCCTTCCTTCCTTCCTTCCTTCCTTCCTTCCTTCCTTCCTTCCTTCCTTCCTTCCTTCCTTCCTTCCTTCCTTCCTTCCTTCCTTCCTTCCTTCCTTCCTTCCTTCCTTCCTTCCTTCCTTCCTTCCTTCCTTCCTTCCTTCCTTCCTTCCTTCCTTCCTTCCTTCCTTCCTTCCTTCCTTCCTTCCTTCCTTCCTTCCTTCCTTCCTTCCTTCCTTCCTTCCTTCCTTCCTTCCTTCCTTCCTTCCTTCCTTCCTTCCTTCCTTCCTTCCTTCCTTCCTTCCTTCCTTCCTTCCTTCCTTCCTTCCTTCCTTCCTTCCTTCCTTCCTTCCTTCCTTCCTTCCTTCCTTCCTTCCTTCCTTCCTTCCTTCCTTCCTTCCTTCCTTCCTTCCTTCCTTCCTTCCTTCCTTCCTTCCTTCCTTCCTTCCTTCCTTCCTTCCTTCCTTCCTTCCTTCCTTCCTTCCTTCCTTCCTTCCTTCCTTCCTTCCTTCCTTCCTTCCTTCCTTCCTTCCTTCCTTCCTTCCTTCCTTCCTTCCTTCCTTCCTTCCTTCCTTCCTTCCTTCCTTCCTTCCTTCCTTCCTTCCTTCCTTCCTTCCTTCCTTCCTTCCTTCCTTCCTTCCTTCCTTCCTTCCTTCCTTCCTTCCTTCCTTCCTTCCTTCCTTCCTTCCTTCCTTCCTTCCTTCCTTCCTTCCTTCCTTCCTTCCTTCCTTCCTTCCTTCCTTCCTTCCTTCCTTCCTTCCTTCCTTCCTTCCTTCCTTCCTTCCTTCCTCCCTCCCTCCCTCCCTCCCTCCCTCCCTCCCTCCCTCCCTCCCTCCCTCCCTCCCTCCCTCCCTCCCTCCCTCCCTCCCTCCCTCCCTCCCTCCCTCCCTCCCTCCCTCCCTTCCTTCCCTCTCTTTCTCTCTCTCTCTTTCTCTCTTTCTTTCTATCCTCTTTTAATTCAGGCATCGGCAAACAAGTACTCAATGAGGCATCAATATGACGTCTCAACATGCAACCCACAATGCACATGACGTAATGTAGAACAGGGGATGGCATTGACCTTTGTTCACAGTCAGTGCTGGACTCGCTCGCTACAGAGTACAATAAGGAATAGTACATATACTTGAATCCAGCTATTTTGGTCTTTGATACTTTAGGTAGGCCTAGATATTTGAGCAATATATTTCAATTCATGGACATCGCTAAGGGGGGCAAGGGAGGGCCACAGCCCCCCTTGGAAATTAATGAAGTTAATGTGCTGACTATTAAGCTATTATTTTAATTTTTATGTAAAGGACAATTTCTATTTAGCACAAATTTATACGGTTATCCACAACAAATACTATAACTTTTGACAACAAAATAATGAATTAATATTATCTGATTTCAAAATTCTAACATTTGGCCCCCTCTGGAAAAAAGTTTGCCGACGTTCATGTTTCAGTTCACTTCTATTTGCAATGTACCATGAAAATCTGGTGATATATCACAAGTAGCCACTCTCAATATAGCATGCAAATTATCATCTGTTAATCACGATACAAGATTTTTTTTTGGATTCAGTTTCTTTTGTTCTACACATTTCTTAAATGCTTGAAATAATTCTGTCCCTGATGTATGTTCCCTAAGTGGAATGACTTCAAGCATATATTCTTGTATCGAGAGGTTGTTAGTAATGGTGCTTCATAATATTCATAAAGTTGAAGGGCTGTAAAATATAGTCCTAATATAATACCAATTGTGCTGTATCAACATTGTCAGTGCTTTCATCCAACGCAAGAGAAACGGCTATGAATTCACGTACCTCGGTTTGTAGTCCTTTTTCGGTTATTTCTGCTATTTTATGTATCCTTCTCTGTATGGTTTGTGGTGATAATGCATATTACTAAAAATATCATATTGTTCAGGGCAAATTATGTTGGCAACTTTACTCTCACACATTTTATGAAATCTCCATCACTAAAACACCTCAGTGACTGAGCAATCTCCAAAGCAACATCATAGCTGGCGTGAAGTTGTCTATCAGTTATAATATTTGAATTAATATTAGGTGTAATATCTGAATATTGCTCTTTGAGCTGTTGCAGTTGGTTAGTCCAATCTAGACCTGAAAAAAAATGAAATGAATAAAGGACACTAAGTCAGTGTTATGCTACTTTAAATCATGGTGTAAATTTATGAATACATGCTTGTCTATAATTGTATGGTGATCTTATGACATGTATCATAATGCCGCTTGATGTTCCATTGATGAGTGCCTTTTTTAACTTTAGAGCACAACAAACACCTTACGTTCCTTACATGATGAGAGAAGAAATCATCAAAGTGCTATTCTAGATATCAAATTTAATAGACCAGGAATAATTAGATGCACTCTAATTCTATGAATATACTAAGACTTTAAGTTAAATAAAGTAATATCCGTCAAAGTTATAAATAAATAAATTTATCTTTAAGTCTTAGTATTAAATTACACTTTGATAGACATGTTTAGAAGTGCAGGTAAATACGGCAGGACAGTCCGCCCGTGATCGGTGTGTATGCAGTGCCAGTTAAGGCTGCGAGGGAGTGTAAGACAGAGTAAGCACTGCCCCTGATACGTCATAGTTGCGAGGCCTCATTGAGTACATGTTTGCCAATGCCTGTTTTAATTCCTTCCTACTTGCCTCTATTTTCTGCCCCAATCTTTGTCCTGTACTAGCTGTCATTTCCATCGTTTTTTTCATTGGGTCTTCCCCCCTTGCATTCCCTATCTGTAATCCTTGGTCTGCCATTCCTATTTGTTCTTCTACTTCATTTTGTGATATTTCCTTGCGTACGTCAGATTTGTTCATTTTTAACAACTTTATTCTTTTCCCACTCCTCAAGATCAAATATGTTAGCTCATCCACACATAAACAGCCATGGATGACACAGGACATCAAAATTGCTTCCAAGAAGAAAAGATATTTATACTTATTGTGCAGAAATAGTAGTAATAACGAGCTAAAATCATACTATAAAAACTATTGCGAAATTCTTAGTAGAGTTGTTAAAAGTGCCAAGGCACACTACTATAATTGAAAGATAAAGGGATCACAAAATAAAATAAAAACCATATGGAACATAATCAAACATGAAACAAATAGGGCAAAAAGTAAGGGCAACACCACAGCCCTTGTGGTATACAGTAACAAAATCAATGACACAACTGCAATTGCAGACAGCTTTAATAATTTCTTCATAAACATAGCTACAAATCTGAACTTAAACAACGCGAACACAGGAAATGCAATTAAAATGTTACACAATGCTTTTGCTGGGAGAACATTCACTGGTTTCATCCCCATTCCCACCACATCTGGCGAGATAGTGACTACTGTTAATTCAATGAAACTGAGAGACAGTGCGGGTTATGATGAAATATCGAGCAGAATAATTAAAAGCACTGCTAAAGTGATAACTATCCCTCTAGCTTATTTATGTAATCTATCACTACAATATGGAATATTTCCTGATCGGCTAAAATTCTCAATTGTAAAACCTTTATATAAAAATCTGATGTGCTGCACTCACGTGACTTTCTCTACTCTTGTACTAACCATTCTTACAAACTCTTATTCCTATATCTTCTTCGTGTTAGTTAAGATAAACATTTGTACAAATTATCTTATTGTTTATTTCCTTGTAGATGCAAGGGGAATGTTAGAATACAGTAGGCTTTGTGCGATAGTCAAATGTTTTAAAGCTTTGAGATTCTGTTGTCTTTGCACACTTAACATATAAAAAAATGAACAACGATGATCCATTTCACGAAAGTTCTAAGTTTTCTGAAACTCACACATAACAAGGAATATCTCCGAAATGGTTCACCTTACAAGAAAATTTATTGAGACATAAATTGTGTATTTTAACAAGATCTGCATTTTTTGTGTAGTATGATTTGGTCTATCTCTAACGGTTTACCAGTTATGCAAAAGTTGTCCAGAGTAAATACGACTACAGGGTCTATAGCCAGAAAATTCAAGATACACATTTCATTTGTCATAAAAAATATCTCAAACATATGACATTTTAATCAAAATCGTTAGAGCCATTTTCAAGAAAATCAAAATTTTCCATCTAAAGGTTAGTTTAGGGTGTCGCATCCTTGAAAGACATTAAACTTAAATACCAACTTTGGTTTCTAACCTACTTTTCGTTTTTGAGTTATGCTGTCCACAGACACACATGGACCTTTTTCTAAAAATGCTTTTTTTTTTGTGTTCAGGGGTCTCAAAACATATATTTCGGGTGAAATCTCGACATCGAATTTTTGGGTGGAATACAGTACTTCCCCTACTTACCAGTAGAGAAAGTAAAAAAGGAGAAAAGACAAAAATAGATAACTATTGAGCAATATCACAACTATCCACATTCTCAAAGATCTTTTAACAATTTACGTATAACCGGCTATACTAGTACTTAGAATCAAATAATATTCTAGTCCCAGAACAGTTTGGATTTAGAAAGGAAATATCAATTGATAATGCTATCTATAAATTCACTAATGGGTTATTAGAATCATTAAATGAAAGAAAACATGTAAACGGGATATTCTGTGACTTATCTAAGGCCTTTGATTGTATAGACCACCAAATCCTGCTAGAAAAATTAGAATATTGTTGCGTTCAGAGAACTCCATTAAAATGGTATCACTCATACTTAAACAGGGTGCAAAAAGTGAAAATATCGAAACCTAATTCAAAGATACCTAGTTATTCAAGGGGTAAAGGTATAAAACAAGGAGTACCCCAAGGTTCTATTTTAGGACCACTACTTTTAGTTTTTATAAATGATCTAGCACTAAGCTTAAACATGTTGGCACAAGTATTTCTATTTGCTGATGATACAACACTATTAATTTTGCATAAAAACTTAGACTTAGAGAAACCTCACATCACGTAACAACATTAATGCAATCTTGGTGCAATGCAAATGGTATGAAACTAAATGTTGATAAAACAAATATTGTAAAATTTACTATCGTCAGTGCTGCACAGCATAACTTTGCAATCGACATAAATGGAAAGTCTGTTCAAGATTCAAATGCTTCTAAATTTTTAGATATGCAAATCAACAAGCACCTAAATTGGAAGATCACATAGATGAAATTGTCCCTAAATTGAGCTCTGCATACTATGCATTACGACTTCTGTCCTGCTTCAGTGATGTTCATACATTAAAATTAGCCTACTTTGTATACTTCCACTTGGTAATGAAATATGGTATACTCTTTTGGGGAGGTTCAACCAACTCAGAGAATTTTCATCTTACAAAAGAAGCCACTCCGAATTACATCACACTCTCATGCAAGAACATTGTGTAGAAGCATTTTCAAAAATTTAGAAATATTAACCCTTACCGGAGAATACATATATTCACTGATTACCTTTTAAATAAAAAATAAAAATTACTTCTCTACTAATTCTGATATCCACAATATCAATACAAGATCTAGATCTGAACTCCGTATACTATCAACTAACCTCACATGTGTCCAAAAAGGAGTGCATACCAATGCATAAAAATATTTAATATGCTACCTAATGAGTTGAGGACCTGTAATTATAAGGTACTCGAAATTAAGCTAAAGGAATATCTTCTTAAGCATTCGCGCTATAGCATTAATGAATCTAACAACATCCAATGTAATCATTAGATTATCTATGTGCTATGCAGTTATATTGTATAATATATTGACATGTTGTACATCCTGTTGTCAAGACAAATTGTTGTTGTTTTCTAGTGCCTTGCATCTGGCAATGAAGCCATTAGCATTCGTGCTTTCCAATACTTTTGAGCTGTAGTTTCTTCTGATCTTAATGCTTCACAGGTCTTCAAGTGGTCTTCTCAAGACAAATTGTAGGGTCGATGGAATGCAAACAAAATTGAAAAAGTTGTTCTATTATTCACAGTTTTCTCTACTTGCAATTCACTTTGTTGTTGTCCAAAAGAAAACTTGAAGTCCTCAAACTCATTAAGACTTCGTTGTCATGATCTGTGGTCCTTAGGGATGTAGTATTTATTTTATTTTTGTTTTATTAATGATGCATGCTCCATTACCATAGTAATAATACATACTACACATAATTCACTTACAACATGCGGTTGTCAGAATAAAATTTTGAACAGATGGCTATTTGATACTGTAATTATTAGTCTTTCAGAATTTGTCAAAATCAATGGTATTAACAAATGTTTTGAAGTGTGTGAAATAAGAATTACTTTTATTCAATGGCCATTCATTACGAGTTCTATTAATCAGTTTTTTTCTTCCTTTGTTTTACACTGGACACACATAAATTAGGTGATTTATACTTTGTTCTTCTATGTTGCATGGACGCACATAAATTAGGTGATTTATAGTTTGTTCTTCTATGTTGCATGGTTATTACTGTCAGATTTGGAGTGTTATTTTCATTTGCAGCCTTTTTTCAATGCTCTGGAAGAATCTTCTAGGGATGGACCCATTTGTAACATTGTCCCAGTTGCGCCGCCATTTAGTTATACTCTCTTGGTGTAACTCAGTGCGCTTTTTGGTATTTTATGGTAGATTTCATCTTCTTGGCTCATAGCTTCTTTTTTGAGTTCATCAGCAAGTTCATTACTGACATTGCCTATGTGTGCTTTAATCCAAACAAAACCTAGTTTGTAATTTAGTCTTTTAAGCTTTATATGTTCTCTTATTAATTCTATTAGTTGGTTATTGTTGTTAGTGTTTTTTAAGGAATCTGATATTATTTGGCTGTCTGTGAGTATGAGTGTGATCTTTTCTGTATGTTGTTCCAGTTGTACTTCAGCGATCAATTTTAGGGCTTCCAGAATGGCAATTTGCTCGGTATGTGGTATGAAGATCCAGTTGTGAGGTAGGGTCCCTAGCATCTGTGCTGCAATGTCTTCAGAATGATAGTCTCTGGGTTGTGGTGTCCTTGAATAATTATTTGCAAATTATATCTTGCCTTTTTTTTTTTTAATTTGTTTTTTCGAATAAGCCCACGTTTGGGAGCCATATGTGGCATTTCTTTTATGTACTTTCGCATTTGAGAACTGTTGTTATCTGCATGTTGACTGGTAAAATAAAAGGCAACAATTTTGATAATTGACAACTCAAGTGGCGCTGGGGTGGGTTTCCTCCAGGTTCTCCGGTTTCCCCCGCCATCTCATTCCACCAGTGCTCCATCTTCGTTCCACGTATCATCAGTGTCACTGCTTGTTGTGTCATATGTAGTAAAAGCGAGCGTTAAACACGACAAAAAAAAATTGACAACTCAAACATTAACATGTTGCTTACTCTCAATATGAAATCAATATAAAAAACTTACCTTCAGTTAGTATAATTTAGTTATTAAGTATATCTGGAACTATTAATAACAAATTTGTTTGGAGGTGGTTAATGATATGAATGATACAGCTAGATTCATCATTCTTAGCCCCTGGAGGAAGTACATGTAAAGCTTGAAAGCGAGTTTACTTACCAGGCCAGGTGACAGCAGAAAGCAAGCAAATTGGTGTGTCAGCTTCATATGCTACTCAGATAATGTTCTTCATTGTAAAGTAGTACAGTCTGTGCAGAAAAAATGTCCACACAATGTACCTAGCTTAATTAGCTGTGCAAATGTGCTCTTATTAATACATGCATCACTGCAGATATTGTAAATTTTCTCTTTTTCCATTTAAAACCCAGTTCTCTCACTATTCTGTTTAAGGATGATTTACTGCTCTGAAAGTTAATGTCTTCTCTTAAAATTCTAAGTAGTTTAGCTATTGTAGGAGCACACTTTTCCTGAACATACAAATTGTGATCGTTCTTCTAACAACACACTTATCAAAGTCATCTAGATCTGTTACTTGTTTCGGAACATTTTGCTTTTTTGCCTGGAGTTCCAAAAGATGTATTCTGATTTTCATATTGTTTGCGTTCTTGAACAATTTTTTTCTCTGTTCTTTTTGACACTCCTGATACGTGTTTTTGAACTTTTTGGAAAAAAAAGTCTTTGATGTAAGCAGTTCTTTGCTTTTAGCTTCTTTCTTCTTGTATCCCCATACATTTGAAACAATTTCTCTACCCTGACTGTATAATGTTTTGGACCCTAATTTAGAAAGTAGTGGTGGTATAATTGATTTATGCTATGATCAATGTCTCATAAATTCACTATATTTATGAGACTTTCACTTAAAGTTGCATGCTGCAAAAAAAACAATTAGCAAGGGCTGTGTCTCAGATGCAAACAACATCACTACCTTCCCCCTCCCCACCCCACCTGTTGTGCATGGTTTCATTCGCAGAATTGTAGACAAAAGCTATGAGTTCGCCTACAGACTTTCAGTCAAAGCCAGGGGCCAAGAACGATAGGTCCAGCTGTAAAAAGGAAGAAACCACCTAGGTATATACAGGATGTAAATGAATAACACCACACAAATTTTACTGGTGATAGTTCATAGACAATCAATTTGAGATAGGAAACCAATGGTCTATGACGTCAAATTATAAGTTATACATATTCAAAGTAATTAGAGATTGTGACCAGGGAATATAGGTATGGGTGTAGTAGCAGCACTGTAAAATTCCCAGGCACCTAAGTTTATTGCTTGGACATTAAAACAACAGTAACAATGAAGACTCCACTCATTCCTACTGCCGATTGCGAAGTTTGCACTGTAATCCATTTTTTGACGGGAAAATTAAATGTGCGACTGAAATTCATTGCGAGTTGTGCAGTGTTTATGGAACAGACATTATGTCAAGACAAATGGTTTCTCATTGGCGCTAGTTGTTCATTGAAGGAAGAACAACATTACTTGATGAGCAATGAAGCAGTTGACCTTCCACTTCCTGTGCTCCGGATATCGTTGATGAGGTTCTAGCAGTCATGAACACCAATCGGTACCTTACACTTGATGCAGTTTTGTTTAAACTTCCTCCTTATATTGAAATAAGTCATGCATCACTTCACTGGATTATTTCTGAGGATCTGTGTCTATAGAAAGTGTGTGCAAAATGGGTTCCTCACGTGCTTTCAAAACAACACAAGGAGCAGAGTTGACGCCACATTGCAATTTTTGCAGTTTTTTGAGGATGAGGGAGATGGTTTATTCGACAGAATAGTGACCGGGGACGAAACATGGATCAATCACTGGACACCCAAATCCAAAAGACAGAGTATGGTGTGGAAACGAAAGGATGAGGCAACACCAAAAATGGCAAAAGTTGTTGCATCAGCTGGCAAGGTCATAGCAATTATATTCTGGGGTTCGAAGGGAGTACTGTTAATCGATTACCTTCCCCGTGGGGCCACGATGACGGCTACTCGCTATTGTGAGGGGCTTAGAAAACTCAGAAGGGTGATTCAAAACAAAAGGAGGGGAAAGTTGAGCAAAACAGTTTTTCTGCTCCACGATAATGCTCGCCCGCACGCTGCTTGTGAAACAAAGCCCTGTTTGAGCAGTTTCGATGGGATGTTTTTGGTCATCCACCTTATTCACCTGACCTTGCACCGAGTGATTACCGTCTTTTTCCGGAGCTGCAGCAACATGTTGGGGGAAGGTGCTTCGTAATTGATGAGGAAATGAAACAAGAAGTGGAAAGATGGCTATCAGTTTGGCGGGAGAGTGGTTTGACATTGAGTTAAAAAAAACTGTTACCACGGTATCAAAAATGTATTGAGGTTTAAGGAAACTATGTGGGGAAAATAGCTACTGAATGTAGCCACAGATTATACCAGATGATCGACTCTGTGTTAAAGGGTGATGTCATAAATGTCGCTGATGTCGCTACCTTTCACTGCGGCACCGGCACGAATCAACGATTTTGTCGATAATGCAGTATGCCTCTGTATCGACCGAGCAGCGCTACATCTGTTCCTCCCCACCCCTCCGTCGTGCCTATTCCGCGCCAAAATCAAATGCCGAATTTCTTTCTTTCAAAATCACAATTCGCTCACTTGTGAATAGTTTCCGGCACATTTTAAATTTTCACATATTAGCCTAATGTGCACTACATGAGCTACGTGGAAGCTATATGTGGTACATGATTCTTATCCACGTAGCTGATGTAATGCATATTACGCTAATATGTGAAAATGTGAAACGTGCTGTAAACAATTCATGAGTGCACGAGATGTGACTTCGAAAGAAGTTCAATCAATTCCTGAATATAAGATTGGCAAGAAGAAGCCACTTCTAAGCTTGACTTTTTTTCTATGTATGAATAGTTATATCTTCAATTAATCATGACTTTGGTAACCCGATGGAGAGTGTAATATCACACAAATTGTTGAGATTATGCAATATATTTTTATTTTCTTTCTCTCAAGAATTTCAAAGCTTACAGCAATTATAACTACACTTTGGGTTAATGGCAGAGGAAAACAGCAAAGGATAGCACAAGGTTATGTGTAATGCAATTTTTTTTGTACACAGTAAATTAGTAATTATGTTAAAACAAACTTCTGAAAGATAACCTTAGTGACCAAGAAATAAAAAACTAAATAGATTCTAAATGAAAATACACCAACAATTATGTACAAAAAAACCAGCACTATTTCAAAAAGAAAACAAAGAAGTCATGTTAATGCCTATGTTTAATAAGATTTTGAAAAGCAATTACACTTTAATATATACATTATTGTCTGCACAAGTTTACAAAAGAATGTATTAAGAGAAAGACCTGAAATTTGAGATTGTCTCATATGGCATTCAACGTTTAAAACGGATACATGAGACCTAGTCAGCAACCAAGCTGTATGCAAAATATACACAATACATACAACACTATCCAAGGTAGGTGCTGCCAAATTGAATCATGCTCTCCTGAAACAAACAACAGGAAACAGTGCAAGTAATTTATCAGTATTTCATATAGTTCATTTCAAAACGATACCAAGTCCCATCGTAATCAAAATTTAGTTTGGTACAATTTCCTACTCTTAGTGTGTTTTCTATAGTACTACAGACACATTTTATATTCTTTGCTATCCTTTTTCCTTGTGGGAGTTAGAATGTTGGAGTAAATCTTATTGTTTTCACAAAACTGATCAGTTCAAAACATATTAAATTCTAGTTTCTAAGCTTGCTTGATACAACGCAGATTTGTTTCTATATTGTTTGTGTGACTTGCCTGCACACTGATTGTTGATTTTGTGTATGTGCTCCTCGTGTTTGAATGTGGCTGAGGGCGAGGATTTTCAGGCATAAAAATTTCTAGCACAGCTTCCTTCTGAAGGGAAGTGTCCTGTGTTATAGATATGCAACACAAAGAAGGGCCTCAAGCCTAATTAAGGAGGCCTCTGAGCAAAATTAAGCAATCTGTCATTCCCAATGTAGTATGGGACGCTGAGAACTATATTAGTTAAAGTGCATCCATAAAAGAAACTAAATTTTTCTTGTACATATCTCTAACACAAGAATAGCGTTATGGTAATTACACCCCAAACTATTAAATGATCTCAACCAAAAACAAAGCATCAAGTAACTATTATGCTTCACCTAGTGCAATTTCAAAAACTATATTTACATTTAAATGAACATAACCTAACACAATTACAAGCATTTTGAATAACTTGAGCAATTAATAACTGTGTAAGAGTATATCTAAGATCATTGATTACTTATTAATTACACTTTTACGGCTAAAATTCTGTTTCTGGGCCACATGAAAACTCTGTGCTGCAAATATAATTTTAATGCAACACAGAACCAAATACAATTGTAACATCAGCTGTATGAATATTGAAAAGAAAACTGCTTTCATTGGCCCAATTATATTTTAACATGTTTATATGAATGGCTAAACCGAATGAAAACATTTGGTTTTTACAGGATACTATAATTTAGCTGGCCCATCACTAACTATAAAATATCCTGATACTTTTAACACATTCTCTCTTCATTCTCAGCAACTATTGTGTGTTCATTTCTCAGCAACATACATCAAAAATTCTCTAAATGCAACATGGTAGTATCACTTATTTACCATAAACTTGTTTCTTTATTTCAATATTTTTACTTATGCCGATGTCCACTGTCCAAAGCACTGTATACAACATCATAGCATCGTGGGACATCAAGAGTTGTATACAATGTGATTGAGTTGCATCTAATTTTTTCATCCAACAACTTGAAAATAGCCAACCAGCGTAAGTAACAAAGCAATATGGCAGACTGCACAGGCAACCTGTAGTCAGCTGTTTTACATGTACAGCTCGTGGTTCTTTTAATGTGATGGGTATTTTAATAAAACATTTAAACTTTTTCTGGAAGATTCAGTAACGATTTTTCGTGACCATTACATAGCTAAATTTCATAAATAATATGAAATCCAGTTAACAGGCGTTTAAATTTTACGTTATGAAATGAGTTCAAATCTCCTGTCCATGTATACTAAGACTAAAACCATTACAATTGTACCTTATCTCTTTCGCACTGTAATAGTTTGTCTCATATTTGAGTCCTGGTGTGTAATATTGCCTTCTACAGGAAGTCAAAGGTTGAGAAATAAAGCTTTGCCAATTTGTAGAAAATTGCCATAATCTTTCAATTCCTCTAACCTCAATTCGTTCTGTAGCAGACCCAATATACCCTAGCCCGTGTCCTGTTCTCATGACCATATCCACCAACATCTTTTCTTCCTACATAGACTCGTGGAAATATATCGCAAACCTATACTAAATATAGCAATCGCTAAATTAATATTTGCTTCCGCCATGTTTATTTTTCACACTTGCACATGAACTGTCATTTGTGTTGGACCAAAATTCATCATAGTTTGACAGACACTGTTTCTTTTGTGTACAATTCCATTGGATACAAAAAGTTTGGTCAAAAAAGTTGGACCATGGGACACCAGCTTTAATCTCATCTCAGTGATCCTAGGCCATGTCATAACACTGTACCTACAATATTCAGATTGTGTGCACTAATCTCTCACAGTGACAAAATTGAAGAAAAGATAATTTACTAAAGATGTAGCAATGAGTCTGCCATTGGATTATGGCAGCCAAGTGGAAAATGTATTAAATATAACTTACTTCAAATGATAAATGAAGGAAATCTGTGCCGTAGACCTGAAGATGCACTTCTGGAGACATCGAGCACTGCAGTAGTTCATTTTGTAATATGCACAAATTCAGAGAATGCTAAAGTGAATTTAATGTTAAAATGAGAATGAAAAGACTTTCAGTTCTAGTCTTCTAACAACTACAAAGCCTAAATAGGTTTCCGAATGGACTTTTGTTGCTGATACATAGTTCATGAACTATCAAGTTACTATGCTATTTATTATTAATGTTATCATTCTAAGCAGAGTAGATTCGAACTACAGTTGATTTGCAAAAAGAAATTTAGTCAAGTCTATACCAACACAGTTCTATACTGAAAATAAGTAATGCAGATACATTAAAATTCAGGTTATGTCAGGGCATTTTACATTTGTGTATTTAATACATGCATCATACTTACCAACGACCTTGTGACAATAGATTTGTTTCCTCTTGCTGCTCATGCACTCTAGCACATATTTTAAATCTTGCGAGTTTTACAAATACAAGAATATTCTTTCCAGATTTATTTTCGCTCCGCTGCCATTGATAACGTTAACCATGTTTCAAATAAAAATCACTTTTAAATTACGTCACTGCATGTCGCATGGCCAACTTACACTCCATTAAATTACGAAACTAGCTCTGTAATGTATTCACATTTTGGATTGACTCATTTCGGTCATTCGGTAAGTACTTTTATTGTATGATTTATTCCTTCGTTTTATTCAGAATTTCCTATTAACCCTAGAACACTAATATGTCATAAACAGGGCCGTATTTACGTAAGGGCAAACCGGCAACTGCCCAGGGCGGCACAATTTAGGGGGCGGCAAAATTACTGGAAAGCTGCACCAAAAAAAAAGCATAGACATGAAACATCAAGTTGCTTTTAATTCTGGGTTAATTGATTGAAGAACTGAACAACAGAGTTTCTTCCTACAAGGAATTCAGTAAACCATTTATGTTTTTGACAAATCTGAAGATGCTTGGTCTACTTGAAATTCAGGAAGCATCATCCAGACTTCAGAAAGTCTACAGTTCGGATCTTGAAGATTCAGCATTTGTACTTGAATGCTTACACTTCAAAAGCTACATAGAAAAGAATGAAAATGCAACGCACTCTCCTACACAGCTGTAAGGAAACTGTCTAGAGAGTGTTTACCCAAACTTAAACATAACTCTACAAATATACTTGAGCACTCCTGCTTCCAACTGCTCAACTGAGAAATCATTTTCTGCTCTAAGACGCATAAATAATTATTTAAGAACATCACAAGTGAAGGATCGTCTTAGTTATCTTGGTGTTCTTGCAATTGAATCTGACTTACCAGTAAAAATGGACTATAACGAACTCATAACCATGTTTGCAAATGACAGGGCAAGGAGGAAGCCTCTTGTCATTTAAACAGTATATGTTTTGACATCTAATAGGAGCTTATGCCTCTTTAGTGTAAGTTCTTTCTATTAAGATGTTCCTACTTAAATTTTAATAACCTCACTCATACTTAAGTATCCAAACTAGTGAAACCATTCTCTATGTTGTGAAAATTTAAGTAATATATGTATTGCAAGTTGGGGGGGGGGGGGTAGCAAATGTTTTTTTGCCCAGGGACGTCAGAGGTCCTAAATTCGGGCCTGGTCATAAATATTACGACACCATTTTGTTCATTTGACTTTTTACAGGACCCTCTGGATTAACGGACCTGACTCTGCCATCTAAGTTGTACAAAAATGGCGTCGGCTGGTGGCGGTGATTTCTGAGGTGTTTCCACACGCTATCCTTCGTATTATTTTCTATGCTTTTGAGTTATTGTTTCTTATAACAATTCCTATGTAAGTTTGTCTTCATATTAGCAAAGCGAGTGTTTAAAAACTTTTATTTGGGCAGTCTAGTGAACGGGAATAAATCTAATAACCTGTTGACTGTGCCGTGTGTTTAACCACGTGTTCATGTTTATTGTGTTTCATCTAAGGCTATGGCTACGTTAGCCGTATAGTGTGGTTAATTTATATGCTTGCAAATACAATTTGCGTCACGATTACAGTGGTGAGAGGTTGTTGAAGGAAAACTGTTCCAGCAGTGTACGTTATTGTAGTCATACCTCAACCTAACCTCAAACATCACAATGCCCCGTAACTGTTGCATTCCCGGATGCAAATTAAAAATCAGAAACTTTCAGTTAAAACAAGAGGTAAATTGAAACGTAACGCTTGTAAATTCTATTTAATTAGTATAAATTGCAGCGTTATATGTGTTGCCGGTGTGTATATAATGTAACAAATTTAACAACTCTTTTTTATTTTCTCAAGCTTCAAGTACAGCCACACTACTCGTTTCTGTCTCTTAATCTTTCCAAAACTCTCACACAATACTAGTTTCTGTCTCTACATCTTCAACAACTCAAAACTGTCTCCATGGCAACCTCCTTGAAAATCAAAGAGTCTTAATGACATGGAGAAGCCATGTCACACTGCTCCCTCCTCAGAGCTGGTCGTCCCGACCAGCACTATCACTGCGGCATCTCCCTTGCGCCCCGGTGGATTAACCCATCGAACCTCTTCTCCTGGTGGTCCACGAGGGCCTGGTGGTCCTGGTATACCTTGAGGTCCTGGGTTTCCATCTCTTCCAGGCATACCTTTAGTTCCAGGTTCACCATCTTTTCCCGACAATCCTGGAGGTCCAGTCATGCCTTTGTCTCCTGGAGGTCCCTGAGGTCCAGGTAACCCTTGTAGACCAATGAGACCACGGTGTCCTTTTGCACCCTTTGGACCTTCTTCTCCTCTATCACCCTTACCTCCCTCTGGCCCTGGAGGTCCTGGCTTTCCTCTAGCTCCCTGTGGCCCTTCTACACCCTGTGGTCCAGTTTCTCCTCGAAGACCCCGTTCTCCTGCTGGTCCTGGAGGTCCATTTGGACCAGGTGGCCCTGGAAGACCTGGTGCCCCTGGAGTTCCCGGAGGTCCTGAAGGTCCTACAGGTCCCTTATCTCCCGGTCTTCCTGCAATACCAGGTGTTCCTGCTTTACCTGGTGCTCCCTCTGGTCCCTGTTCTCCAATTGGTCCCGGTGGTCCTAGAGGTCCTGCAATACCTTGTGGTCCTGGAGGACCTTCACTGCCTGGCTTCCCTGGTGGACCTGTCTCACCTTGTGCACCTCTCTGACCTCTGAGGCCAGCAGGTCCTGTTGGGCCGGGTAATCCTGGAAGTCCTCTGTCTCCTGGAGGGCCCTGTGGACCAGGTTGTCCTGGAGCTCCATGTTGTCCTTGAGAGCCTGAGTCACCCTTAGGTCCTTCAGGTCCTGGTGCACCAGCTTGTCCTGGAGGTCCTGGATTGCCCTGTTCACCTTTCATTCCTGGGAATCCACGTTCACCCTTCATTCCAGGCAAGCCTACCAGACCCTGAGGGCCAGGGAATCCTTGTAAACCTTGAGGGTCAGTAGGACCTCGCTCTCCAGGGGGCACGATCCTAGGTATCGCTGTTGGATAGTGTCCCTTGGTCCAGGTAGGACGATGTATGCCATCCTGCTTCGAAATTCTGCAACAGTACCGCCGGTCTTGACGGTCCCTCGTCCAGTTGCCCTTCTTCCTGGTGTGTTGACGGGCCATCCTGCGCACTTTGAAACGGCTCACTGGGTACCATGTCCGCCGACCTCTCTGGCGCACCTTCGCAGCCACCTTGCTTCCGATGGGTCCGGCAACAAACCCCACCACATCCGCGCGAGTCGCGTCCACCGCTGCACTCGTGTTCACTCGTGCTCGGCACGGCCTCTCCTGTATCCTGCCGTCCACGATGATGTCCACCATTCTTCCGTTCACGGCACTATGCGTCAGGTGATTGGATGGCCCCGACGGTCCCCCCATGTCACACGCCAAGTCGGCTCTCGCGTGTCGCTCGCCTGCCCGTGCGCCTCCCCGCTGATCGTCCTCCACGTCACATCCCGGCTGGCCACGCACCCGACACACTCCTCCAGGGGATCCTCGACGACGCCCCCGAACTGTCCCTCCGTCTTCCCCGAGACGCACACCTTCGCTATCCGAAACGGGCGCAACTGTCGCCTCGGCCACTAGGTGCTCCCTCCCCGGCTCCGCGCCACTCCGTCCGCCCCTGGCATCCAGTACTTCGACGCTCTCGCCAACTCCCACTACCAGGGCGCCAAGACGCTCCCCGTCGTCCTCCACGACGTCCACGTGCTGGCAGAGGTCTTCCACCTTTTCGCCGAGTTCTTCCACGCCAGCCAGTTGCTCGTCAATCTTCGCCGATAGCTCCGTCCTCATCTCCTTCAGCTCGGCAGCGAGGTTGTCGTTTCTCGTTTCCATTTTGGCAAATAATTCTTTCATCATTGCCATCATCCTGGTTTCCGAATCTCCCTCCATCCCACTTCCTGACACCAAATGTAACAAATTTAACAACTCTTTTTTATTTTCTCAAGCTTCAAGTACAGCCACACTACTCGTTTCTGTCTCTTAATCTTTCCAAAACTCTCACACAATACTAGTTTCTGTCTCTACATCTTCAACAACTCAAAACTGTCTCCATGGCAACCTCCTTGAAAATCAAAGAGTCTTAATGACATGGAGAAGCCATGTCACAATAACATGGTAAATAGTGAAAGACAATAATTTCGAGACGCCGCTCTCCTACAGTTTTACCCATGTAAGTAGTATGCTGCTTGTATTTATACTTTGTCTTTGTAATTTAAATGTGTAGCTGTAGTTTAGAATAAATATGTTATGTTGCTGCATGTAAAACCGTAGACTATAGCAAAGTTGGGAAAATGTTTACAAAATCGGCCGCTCGAGAAAACGAATGAAATATAGTGCAATGGCTGCAGTTTTTATTGCTGATTACGATTTTGTAAGTTTTATTGTGCGCTCAAGCTTCGTTTTTTATTCATGAGCAAATTTCGTACGTGCGATGCAGTGGTTTTATTTCGCTTATGCGGCGGATATTTAGCTAATAAATGTGTATAAACGAGTATAATATATACTCATGGGCGTCGCGAAGGCGGGGGGGGGGGGGGCCAAGAGGAGCCGCGGCCCCTCCTTAGAAGTTGGTGAACTTAATGTGCACTCAATTACTGACTATTAAACTATTATTTTAATTTTGATGTAAAGAGCAATTTTTATTTAACACAAGTTGATACGGTTATCTGCAACAAATATATTGACAGTAAAATAACGAATTAATATCATCTGAGTGCAATCTTCCAACATGTGCCCCCCCCCCCCCCGGAAAAAAGTCTGCCGACGCTCATGTATATACTAGAATTATTGATTAATGCATTTACGTTGAAATGATTGCATAAACACAGCCCAAATTGTAAATATTTCGATAACACAGGACCCTGTCACCCCACTCATTATACATACACTAACCTAACCTAACACGGGCAAAATTTCGATAACATAGGACCCTGTTACTACACTCATATACATACACTAAACCTAACCTAACACAGGAAAAACGAAAACGAAGCTTGACCGGCAAATAAAACTTTCAAAACCGTAATCAGCAATAACAATTTCAAAGTAAATACATTAATCAATCATTCTAGCATATATTATACTTAATTATAAACATCTATTTGCTAAATATCCGCCTCATACGCGAAATAAAACCACTGCATAGCACATACGAAATTTGCTCATAAATAAAAAACGAAGCTTAAGCGCATAATAAAACTTTCAAAATTGTAATTAGCAATAAAAACTGCATCCATTGCACTATGTTTCATTCGTTTTCTCGAGCGGCCGATTTTATAAATAATTACCCAAAGTTGCTTTACAATGCTGATTTAAGGTTACGTATTTCATATATGTATTTCATTTACAGTGCTGTTTTACGGTTATTATTTTTAATATTTCATCTGCTTTTGTGGATTCCCCCTGTAAAATAAAGTGTCATGAAGTGCTGAGTAATATGTTGTTGCAAACTGGGTAGTCAAAAGTTTTCAGTAATAGTAAAAGCAAATTTCCACCCTAAAGCTTTTGAATTTGGTAGGTAGCTAATTATTCTAAATGGCAGCATTTGTATATCAGCCATCCAGTATACTTTTAGTATGTTTTGTGTAGGTATATAACATTATGTACATTGTACAAGTGTGACAAACAGTGTAAACAATGATTAATAATTGAGTCAACTCAATGTCAACACTTCTGCTTTATTTAAGTAACATGCTGCTTGCAGTTTTGTCTATCTTCTTTGTAATTTTAGTGTGGAATGCAGTTACATAATGACGTGTAAACTTGTAGATTGCATGGATGATATTTAAGGTTATATATTTCATTGCCCATGGGTTATCGTTTAATATTAAATGTCATCCTTTTTTGTTTACTTGAGGTTATGTTTAAGACAGTGTTTTTGTGTTTAACACAGCCCTATTCACAAAATAGGCGTGTTATTACACAACATTTTTATTTTACTGCGTTGAAATCGTAGCCTGTAGACGAGTTGTTTATTAGTAGTTCCCACCACATAGGCCGCCATTTTGAATCACAGTGTCAGGTCCGGTATTTAGGAGGTCCTGCTTTTTATCCACTTCTCCGCATGCGTGGCGACTGGCTGCTCTTCTAGTCTCAGTTGGAGGAAGACTCTTGCTGAAGTAAGGTTGATTTTAACATTTCTCCATTTTGTATGTGAGGAACGGGGTTCAGTTCGTAAATATTACGAGGTGTTAGTAATGGTGTTAGTATTTTGTTTGTTCCGTGATTTTATTTTCTTTGTTTCCAGGTAAAGTACTTTGTGCGTAATACAGATTACTGATTGGCTCTGAAGTGCTATGTACTCGAGTTCAAACATGGTATTACCTTTTCTAGTGCCGTTGTCTGATCTTGACTCTGACAAGGTCGATCAAATATTCAAAGAATTCAAATTTTACGAGGAAGATAAATCAGATAATGAAGACTGGAGTGAAACAGAAGATTTTGTGGAAGCTCACGATGTATTTGATTCAGATGATAGTATAACGATTCCTACTTATGCATATAAGGAAAAGATGATGATGATGATTATGATGACTGCTTAGTTGAATCCAGTAGCAAGAGAAAAAAATTTCGAAAGGGGAATGATGAGCCACCAGTTTCATGACATAAATCATGCCCTCCCTAACACACCAAACGCAGGATGACTACAAATAGGGAGAAATGAAACAGAGCTTCTAATTTTTGTTTAATTCTTTTTGTAAATATGCTTGTGAATTACTTAATCTGAGGTTTTTACTTGTAAGTTGAGATGTTCTAACAGGATTTCATAAGAGTTAACATAGTTTTTTGTGATTTAATTTAATTTTTATTTCTTCAAATGTATGGCAGTATTATATACAGGTGTGTTCCTTTTTTCTATTCGTGCAAGCCAGGTAGATGCAAGAAAAGACTTCAGTTGGTATGGTACATCATCATAAGTAATGGTGTTATTAACTAAATATGTTGTTATGTTTGTGAATTAATAAATATTTAAACACTGGAAACATTTTTACTTTCGAGTAGTCAAATTTACAAATGTTTAGTGATAGCGTACGAACAATTTTTATTTAGCGCAAATTAATACGGTTATCTGCAACAAATATTATAAATTTTGACACTAAAATAATGATTTAATATCTGATTGCAAACTTCCAACATGTGCGCCCCCCCCCCCCCCCCCCCCCCCGCTGGAAAAAAGTCTGCCAACAATCATGAGCGTACTATAAAAACATATTAGTGTTGCAGGGTTAAATTGTTTCATAGTACGATACTCCCATAATAACAAATATTGGCCTCAGTGATACTTGCTCTACCTCCATTGATATCCGATAAAAAGAGACATCTGTTGACAATAACATGTTCTAAAATTGACGTGCAGCGCTCGAAATGTACCTTTCACTACGGTGACCTTGGCAGAACGACGTGGAACCGGAAGTGCCTATTCCAGTCGGCACCCACTGATGTAGTTTTCCCCCACCATGTATTCTCCATACAAGATGGCGACGACTGTGTTTGGTGAAACCGAGGATTGCGAGTATTTTGGAATAAATTCCAGCTTAAATAGTGTAAACAGAGGTAAAAATACAAAATCCAGGCAAACTAGATGCGCACTAAATGGAAGAAATGAAGACGGGTGCGAAACTCAAGGAACACACCTGTAAATGTCACTATGGCGATCGTCAACAGCAGGACGCGTACGAAAGCGTGGCGTCACTTAGGCTGGTTATAGAAATACTAAGGAAAGATCTTTAGGCAGCAAGCAAAGAAATACGTGAATTGCGCTATGAAAACCAAGCACTGAAGAAAGAAAATGAGAACCGGGCAAGAAGTTCAAACAAAAATAAATCGACGGAAGAGACACAAAAGCGGCTACCCGGGAACAAAGGAAATCAGTGGACTCCCGTGGGATTGACTCATCGACGACAGTATCAGCCACGGATCAATCAAACTTATGAAATTCCCGTCAAAAACAGATTTAAAATTTTGGAAAATAATTCATTACAAGAAAGCATAATCGCCGAAGCAAATACACCATACGCGAGAATTGAATTGTAGGAACAAACGGAACATTCCCGTTGAGCAGATTCTCCGTGGGAAAATGTTTACGAAAAGAAGGCAGCAATAATCATGGGTGACTCCATGGTGCGACACGTAAGCCAACAAGTCAACAACGAAATAACGGTGTACTGTTACCCAGGAGCCAGAGTACAATACCTGAAGAAGCAACTCGGTGAAAATAAGGATGACCCAGACGTTGTTATTATTCATGCAGCCACAAACGACCTGGGACTCACGCAAACTCCCGCAGACGTAAAGGATGAAATTTCAGAGTTGCTAAAATATGGAAAAGATCTTTATCCATGAGCGAAGTAATGTGTTAGAGGAATATTACGCCGCTAGGATGAGGATCTAAGATACATAGATGCTACAAACTCTATGCTTGAATGGGCATGCAAAGAAAACGACCCTGTGTTCGTAGATGGAAATGCATGGATTAAGGGCAACGATTTAGGAAGAGACGGACTTTATCTAAACAGAAGAGGCTCAGGCAAATTTGGCAAACTGCTAAACAGGGTAATAACTTACTTGAGGCGTACAAAAAACGATATGCAGTAATGAGCGGTGTAGGAAACAAAAAAGCTCGAGTGGTTATTAGTGAAATACACAACAGTGCTGGGGTACACATACTAGGGAGAGGGGCAATAACTGAAAAGGAGAAGGCAAAGGACACTGCACGAGAAAAAGAAGCAGGTAGATGAGGTAAGTGGTGCTGTATGTCCTTACTTGTATGCAACTAAAGGGGCAAGCCTTACAAATGCCAAAAATAAAGAAAAAGAGGGTCAAATGGGATCCATAAATAATTTTAGAATATTTCACCACAACATCCAGTGTATAGCAAGCAAATGAGCAGGAATTGAACAAATAGTTATGGATCTACAACCAAATATATTAATATTCTCAGAACATGGGTTGAAGTACGATGAAATAAAAGTAAATTGTTATGAAAACTATATTTTAGCCTCTAGTTATTGCAGGAAAATTAAAATTAAATTATTTTCTTGTTTAACGACGCTGTCAATTGCCAGTATCACATCAGCGTCGCCGGTGTGCCGGAATTTTGTCCCGCAGGAGTTCTTTTACATGCCAGTAAATCTACTGACATGGAGCTGCCATTTTTAAGCACACTTAAAAACCATCGGCCTGGGCCGGGTTTGAACCCGCGACCTTGGGAACAGTAGGCCAGCGTCTAACCAACTGAGCCACCCAGACCGACAGTTATTGCAGGGAAAACCATAGAAGCGGGGAGGGGGGGTTGTGATATATGCTAGAAAAGATATAAAATATAAGGAAATAAACTGTAAACAGTATTGTGAGGAAATGTGCTCTGAATTGAGCGCAATAGAAATACATTTTAAAAAGGGGAAGCTTATAACAGAAACAGAGGTGCAGAACAAAGCAAATGTCATCCTAGAAACAATAAATACCCATCTAGACAAAGTGTCTAGGAATGGCACTAAATATAGCTAAAACAGAATGGATGCTTATTAGCCTCAACAACAAATTACAAACATCACACTAGACATACAAAATAAACAAATTCAACAAGTATCGAAAACAAACTTTTTAGGATTGGTCATGGATAGAAACTTGAAATGGGACAAACACATTGCAAAAATTTCAAAGAAAATAAACAGTAGTTGTTACATTCTAAAACAAGTAACACAAATAATGGATGACGAAAATATAATGCAGGTGTATTATGCATTTGTCCATTCACAACTGAACTATGGAATAATCTTATGGGGAACAGGAGGGAAAACACTTCTTATGAAAATGTTTCGGTTACAAAAAAGAGCAGTAAGAATCATAAAAAAAATACCAAGAATAAATAGTTGTAGAAGTGCCTTCAAGAATCTGAACTTATTAACTCTACCCTCTGTGTATGTGTATATATATGCATGACTTAAGCATGTAGTTAGGGCTCATAAAGAAGGAAAAAATGCAAATGTACATAACCATAATACCAGAACAAAGCAGAACTATTACAAAATTAGGCTAAGAGGCTCCCTTGTAAATAAATGTATAGAAAGCAATGCAAAGGACCTGTACAACCACTTGCCTCTAACAATTAAGGAAATACAGGAAGAAGCAACAAAGTTGAGAGAAATTGAATGTTATCTCATTAAAAATGCCTTCTATTCTATAGAAGAATACAAAATAGCAGCAACAAATAGATTTATAATAAAACATTAAATACTAACATTATATACAGGTAGTAAACAATCTACAAATTGATGTAATGTAAACTGTATATATTTATATATTAATTGTATTTCATTGTATGTTTACTTTTGACAAACCTTGTAAAATTGTTATTATAACAGGTGAATAAATCTGAATCTGAAAAACTAATGACGCCTATAGTGTGCAGACGCAGCGGCTGGGCGGCAAGGCGTGGCTCTTCATGGGCTGTAGTGCCGGGGCTTAGTTTGGCTTATAATGTAGCTTTCCAAATATACCCTTTTTAAAATAGTTATATGTTTTGTTATTTTTTAAAAAAATTAGTGCAACTTACTTTTGAGATGCCCCTCATATATCTTGAATTTCCTGGCTATAGCCCATGTAGTCGTATTTACTCAAGACTTGCATAACTGGTAAACCGTAAGAGATAGACCAGATCTTACTATAAACATGCAGATCTTGCTAAAATACACAATTTATGTCTAAATAAATTTTTTTGTAGAGTGAACCATTTCGGAGATATTGCTTGTTATTTGTTGAGTTGAGTTGAATTTTGGAGAACTTATACTTTTGTTAAATGGAACATCGTTATTCATTTGTTTTATATGTTAACCATGCAAAGAGAATGGAATTTGAAAGCTTTAAAAGATTTATATTCAAGATGCTCTCGGGCTTCGAGCCAGGTGTAGTGATGAAAAGACATCGACGTTTCGGGAGTGTACATCTCTCCCATCTTCAGGATGAATGAATAGTATTTTTTTTTTTTTTTTTTTGTGGTGGGGAAAAAGGCTACTTACGCCCTAACCGCATGCAAGCATGCGAGTGTAAGACTCCTACCCGGGCTTCGAACCCGGGCAGCCTACTCACTAAAAAACCCCACCGGAAGTATTGAGGTCAAAACCTCATTGCTGCAGTACCGCATAGATGCACCTGCGCATTCTGTGGTGATAAATGAATGCTGCCTGCCAGTGGCAGTAACAGCGAGTGAAATTACTGAAGTGCCAGAGGACAAACATGACCTAAGCCCTGAGTGCCCCCTGGTAGCAAGTGATGGTGAATGTTATGAGTGATGAACTCTGTAGTGGTGGTGGATGATGTCGTTGATAAGTCATGGTGTCAGTTGAATTTGTTGGTGCATTTCATATGCCGACATAGTGCGTCGCAGCCACGGCCATTATGTTGTCGAAGAGGAACTGGTGTAGGTGAAGAGTCTGCATCTGTTGTGGCTATTGGTGTGGTGTGGCTATGTTGGACTTCTGTGGAGGCTGAGTGACTGCAAATTCTGTTGATGACGTCTGTAAGTGTGGAGATGGTCTCCTCCAGGGTGGCCAGGCGGGAGCTGATGATGAGGATCTGTAAGTGGAGATTCTGTACTGCATCCAGCCAGGCACGGTACAGGGAAGGGGCGGCTGGGGCAACTTCTTCTCTTGGTGCAGGTATTGCTGATGGTGATGTGCTCTGCGCTGGTTGTTGGTCTGATGGAGCTGGCTGTGGAGCAGTGTGCGCCACTGGTGTGGGTCTCTGCTGTGCTCGGCGGAGATGTGATGGTGATGTGCTCTGCGCTGGTTGTTGGTCTGATGGAGCTGGCTGTGGAGCAGTGTGCGCCACTGGTGTGGGTCTTTGCTGGGCTCGGCGGGGATGGAGAGGGCACTGTGCCTGACCTGTATAATCACCAAAGCCATTACAGGTGGCGCAGTACCTACGGCGGCGTCGAAGGTCGTGCCCTGTGCACTGTGCTGTAAGGGCCCGGGAGCCGCAGTAGTGGCACCTGGGGCCGGCTGTGCAAGTGTCGGCCGTGTGGCCGTACTGGCAACAGCAGCGACAGGGGACCAGACGACCGGTTCGGCTGGGCTCAACACGCAGACTCTGGCCAAATAAGGACAGTCCCACGGCTAGGGCCGCTTCTCGGTCGCCCAGGTCCCGAAATTCCAGCCGAACCATCGATGTTGGGCCACGGTCAGTGATGATCCGTGAGGCCCTGCTGACTGAGTTCCAGTGTTGCCTGGCGACGGTCAGTAGGTAGCGGCACGGCAAGTCCCGAGGCACCCCGCATACCACTGCACTGTGTCGCCAGGCCTGCGCTGTGGGTGGTGGCGGTGTCTGCGTCGGCTGGTGGTGCTGGGTTTGGCTCGGCGGTGGTGTAGGGTGGAGCAGCTGAAGGAATGGTGGTGGCGACGTTGGTTGTTGCTGAAAGAGTGTCTGCGGTGGCGTTAAGCAAGAGTTTTTTTTTTTTTTTGTTTTTTTTTTTTTTAGGTGGAGGGGGAAAATCTTGTTACGAGACACCATGGTACTGTGGGAGTCGCCATTGAAGATGACCATACCCACTAAAAAACCCCATCCACCTGATTAGGAAGGTGAAAGCCTGCTGCGGTACCGCCTGTAGCACCCGCGCATTCAGTGGTGAAGATAGAGCTGGTTCGCATAGCGTAACCAGACGGAGAAGGTTAGGAGCTTGGAGACGAGCTTGACCGAAGCCCAGCTTGCCCCCTAGCGGAGTCATGGATAGTTTGGTAGGAGTCATTTGTGATTGCTGTCAGGAATCAGGGTGCTATGTATCTTGGCGTGAATACGCCGCGTCTGTTCGTGCGCCTCAGAAGTCTGGGAGCGTGTCGATACCCTGCATGCTGGATCCCTGAAACAATCTAAATATACATGTACATACACTAAGAACATAAGCAAGAGTGAAGGGACTAGTACTGTCAGCCAGTACGTACCGAGTAGAAAACACCCAGTCTAGTGTGGAGGTGGTTCACCGCTCCATTGGAATCTGTTTTGGCGAGAGATGGGAAAGAAGAAACATCGCCGGACATCGCCGACTTCGTCGAGCTCTCGGGCCACATCGGGTCCCGTACCCGAAAACATCGTCGAGTCTCCCAGCACTGTCACCACCGCCAGCGCAGCCACTGTAGTTACAGCTGCCGCCGCGCCGAGCGCCACCAGCGACACCAGCACTCGCAGTTCACCGCAGCCAGCACGCCAGCCAGTCGAGCGACCGCCGCCATCCAGGGAGGAGGTCAGCTCCCCGGGAGGGGCAGTGCCCATTCTGGAATTGCCGGCTCTTCCACCGCCGGCCACCGCACTTCCCTCGGCCGCCTCTCCACCGCCGCCGGAACACACTGGTACCCCCTCGGGAACCAGTGTTATCATCAGAGGAGTACCTCGCGACTTCCCAGCGAGGCATATACTCACCGCCGCACAAAACGAGTGGCCTTCTGCAATGAAGGCCACTCGCGTCGTCACCTCGCTGGGACCTACTCACCTCGTGCGGATCATCTTTGCTGACCCAGCGGACAGAGTAGCCGCCCTGAGGACTGGTTTGCCCCTACTCGGGCGGCGCCTGAATGCTGAGCCCGGCCGCAACACACGGCATTTGCCTTGCCGCAGATGCTGCCGCTACGGACACGTCGCTACTACATGCAACGCCGCACCAAGATGCCACTACTGTGGGGCCTCCTGCCTCACACAGCACTGTACGAGCCACGATCTCCGCCGTCGCCGCCGGTACTGCGCCTCCTGTAATGGCTTCGGCCACTTTACGGGACAGGCGCGGTGCCCGCTCTATCCCAAGGAACACAACAGGCTCTCAACACCAACCGGCGCAGCCTCTCAGCCACAGAACGCATCCACACCAACCTCCGCCGAAGCACCTGCACTTCGCAGCACCACGTCCTACGCCGCAGCAACCTCCACTATGGAACAACGCAGCACAGAGGCCAAGGAACTTCACACCGCAGTCACCGCCCTTGGTCACCAACTACGCCACATCGAAGACGTCTGCAGGGAACTCACCGCATCCGTCTCTACGCTCTCATCGGCGGTCACCGCCCTCACTCAACACACTACCCACGATCTACAGACCGCAACTGCAGCAATACAAGAAACACGCGACTCCGCCACTGAGAGTGTAACAGTTCTCACACGGTCACTCTCGGCTCTACAGGTCAACATGAAGAAACATATACGGGAGAGCCGCCGCAGCCACGCAGCGGTCGCCCGGCAACTCACCCACCACACTACGGGTTTCAACGCGGCAGCACGACTCCTACACCAACTTCGAGCAGCGGTCATCGAGCTAGACTACACCGAGGCACTTGAGTCCATACAACGAAAGTTGTACAGGATTGAGACCAAACCCACCACACACACAACAGAAGCGACAACACAAACTGAGAACGAACTCATCACGCCTACATCAGAAGCCGCAACACAATACAACCACGCACAAACTAATCAGCCAGTTGCACAACCAACACAGGAACAACCGCGCCAGGAAACAGCATACTCACGAGTGACTCGGGAACATCTCTCACTCCTCCTAGCTGGCGGATACTTCCAGCACTACTCCAACTCCCGTTGCACCCTTGAGTGCAATAAACGTCTATGCAGCAACTCCGGAATTACCTACACCGAACTCTTCACCCACTTGCCAACGGATAATTCAACATACACACGAATGACTGCGGAGTATTTCACACGCCTCCTTGCTGGCGGATACTTCCTGCATCACCGCCGTCTATCCCGTTGCACCTCTGAGTGCAACGACCGCTTATGCAGCAACACGCCTATCACCATGGGCGACATCACAGCTCTCTTTCCAACAGCGACGGAACTACCATCTTGGAAGTCATTCCGTCGGTAATGGATAACCAACACCGCCGCCTACGCCGTTTACAGCAACCATCGCAGCAACGCCGACCCAAAGCACGAATGTGCGCATGAATACCATCGCCGTATCTCCCACATAGGCCACCGCTACTTCCCATGTGCGCATGGCCAGGGCCTTGTGTCATGGCCATGGCCTGGACCAATACTTAATTCGCTCCCGCCAAATGGGCGGCAGCATTCATTACCTTACTAACGGAGGTGCATTAGCGGAACTCCACCAACTTCACCACAGACTTACACAACTGTCACCTTCAACTTAATAAAATATGTATTATCCCTCCCCTTTACACCTATGACTTACTTTTCCCTTCCCTCTTCCTTACCCGGCGAAATAAGCCAAATCTTTATCCCTCTCCAACTCTACTTCTGTCTCCCCTTTCAAAAAAAAAAAAAAAAAAAAAAAAAAAAAAAAAAGAATCTGTTTTCTGAGTCGGTTGATTTCCAATTTTAAGGCTGGTTTCCAAGATGGACTAAACTGCAATCCAGCGTCCCGGTTCGGTGTACTCTTCTCGGAGGAGATGGCCAGAGCCTCCTTAACCCTCCGTTCCCATAAACCGCTACATTTTGCCACAATGGTCGTTTCTTTGAAGTTAGCTCTGTGGTCTTTTTCAAAGCAGTGCTCCGCCAGCCCTGACTTTTCAGGCTGCATTAATCGTATGGACCGTTCGTGCTCCTTGACTGGTGGAAATGGTCCTGCCGGTTTGCCTTATGTACGGCGTCCCGCATTCACAGGGGATACGGTATACCCCTGGTACATTAAGGTGCAGTTTGTCCTTTACCGGCCTGACTAGGTGTTGGACCTTCAAAGGCGGCTTGTGGATGGTTCTGATGTTGTGTTTTGCGAGAATTCTACTGATTCTGCCGGAAAGATTACCAGTGTATGGGATGCAGGCAGTGGCGGTCGGCTGGTCTGGTGTTTGCTGAGTTTGTGGTTTTCCTCTCTTGGCCTTGGAGATTGAGGCTTCAATATCCTCTACGGAGTAGTCGTTTTGGCGGAATGTGTGCCTCAGGTGCTGCAGCTCTTGTTTTAGGTGGCTGGGATCGGAGATCGACAGAGCTCTATGGAACAGAGTGTTGAGAACTCCGACCCGTTGTGACTTATGATGGAAACTGCGAGCATTCAAATAGAGGTCATTATGTGTTGGTTTGCGGTATACTGCATGCCCCAGAGTACCGTTGTTGTTTCTGGAGACCAGGATGTCCAAAAATGGCAGATTTCCGTCCCTCTCCACTTCCATGGTGAACTGAATTTGGGGTCGGAGGCTGTTAAGGTGTGTGAGAAAGCTCGGCAAAGTGTCTCGTCCATGTGGCCATATAACGAATGTGTCGTCAACATACCGGTAGAAATGAGATGGCTTAAGTGGGGCTGTGGCCAGTATTTCGTGTTCCAGGTGTTCCATGTAGAAATTTGCTATTACTGGTGACAGCGGAGAGCCCATTGCCACACCGTCTACCTGTTCATAGAATCTGCCACCAAAGAGGAAGAAAGTGGACGTTAGAGTGTGCCGGAAGAGCTCGATGATGTCGGCCGGAAAGTGTTCCTTCAGAAACTGGATGGTTTCTTCTAGCGGTACCCTTGTAAAAAGAGATACCACGTCGAAGCTGACGAGAAGATCAGAAGGGCCAGTAGTGATGTCCAAGGACTGTATGAACTGTGGGGAGTTCGTCACGTAGTGTGGGCAATCCCCTACCAGAGGTTGCAATAGATGCGCTAAGTGGCGTGCCAGCAGGTATGTAGGCCGTGCCTCCTCTACCGTCCAACCGGATCATAGTCAACCTCACGAACTTGGATTTAGACGAAGCCACTCCCTCCGTGCTGTCCAAAGGCCTAAACTTTGCGCCAACACCCTGAATTCTTCCAGTGGCTGATATTGTCAGCGGGGTGGAATCCCCTATACAGGAGCTCACGGTAGATAGTGCAGAAGAAATACCCACGGCGGTGGCCGCTGCCATCACGCGAACCTCGCTTCCTAAGCCGAATATCAACCGAGACGAAAGCTTTGCGCTTAAGAGACTGCGGAATGACGAGAACTTGATCGTCTTACCGGCGGATAAGGGGAATGCAACTGTGGTCCTCCTCACAGCCCAGTACACAGAGAAAATGGAGCAGCTCTTAGACGATCCAGCCTACAGAGTCCTCGGGAAGGATCCTACAACCTCCATTGAGCGACGGACCACTCAACTAATTAGAAGATCCAGTCTTTCTCCAGAAACCAAGCACTTTATATCACCGTCGGGATCCAGGGCTCCTAGAATGTATGGACTCCCCAAGATCCACAAAATGGACGTCCCTTTACGCCCCATTGTTGACGCCACGGGCAGCCCTACATACCTGCTGGCACGACACTTAGCGCATCTGTTGCAAACTCTGGTAGGGGATTGCCCACACTACGTGACGAACTCCCCACAGTTCATACAGTCCTTGGACAACATCACTACTGGCCCTTCTGATCTTCTCATCAGCTTCGACGTGGTATCTCTTTTTACAAGGGTACCGCTACAAGAAACCATCCAGTTTCTGAAGGAACACTTTCCGGCCGACATCATCGAGCTCTTCCGGCACACTCTAACGTCCACTTTCTTCCTGTTTGGTGGCCGATTCTATGAACAGGTAGACAGTGTGGCAATGGGCTCTCCGCTGTCACCAGTAATAGCAAATTTCTACATGGAATACCTGGAACACGAAATACTGGCCACAGCCCCACCTAAGCCAGCTTATTTCTACCGGTATGTTGACGACACATTCGTTATATGGCCAAATGTACGAGACACTTTGCCGAGCTTTCTCACACACCTCAACAGCCTCCTACCCCAAATTCAGTTCACCATGGAAGTGGAGAGGGACGGAAATCTGCTATTTTTGGACATCCTGGTCTCCAGAAACAACGGTACTCTGGGGCATGCAGTATACCGCAAACCAACACATACTGACCTCTCTATTTGAATGCTCACAGTTTCCATCATAAGTCACAACGGGTCAAAGTTCTCAACACTCTGTTCTACAGAGCTCTGTTGATCTCCGATCCCAGCCACCTAAAACAAGAGCTGCAGCACCTGAGGCACACATTCTGCCAAAACGACTACTCCGTAGAGGATATTGAAGCCTCAATCTCCAAGGCCAAGAGAGGAAAACCACAAACTCAGCAAACACCAGACCAGCCGACCGCCACTGCCTGCATCCCATACACTGGCAATCTTTCCGGCAGAATCAGTAGAATTCTCGCAAAACACAACATCAGAACCATCCACAAGTCACCTTTGAAGATCCAACACCTAGTCAGGCCGGTAAAGGACAAACTGCACCTTAATGTACCAGGGGTATACTGTATCCCCTGTGAATGTGGAACGCCGTACATAGGGCAAATCGGCAGGACCATTTCCACCAGAGTCAAGGAGCACGAACGGTCCATACGATTAATGCAGCCTGAAAAGTCAGGGCTGGCGGAGCACTGCTTTGAAAAAGACCACAGAGCTAACTTCAAAGAAACGACCATTGTGGCAAAATGTAGCGGTTTATGGGAACGGAGGGTTAAGGAGGCTCTGGCCATCTCCTCCAAGAAGAGTACACTGAACCAGGACGTTGGATTGCAGTTTAGTCCATCTTGGAAACCAGCCTTAAAATTGGAAATCAACCGACTCAGAAAACAGATTCCAATGGAGCGGTGAACCACCACCACACTAGACTGGGTGTTTTCTACTCGGTACGTACTGGCTGACAATACTAGTCCCTTCACTCTTGCTAGTCATTCATCCTGAAGATGGGAGAGATGTACACTCCCGAAACGTCGATGTCTTTTCATCACTACACCTGGCTCGAAGCCCGAGAGCATCTTGAATATGTTCGTCGCCAGGAAAGCTTCAAATCAAATTTAAAAGATTTGACTATCGCTCAAAGCCTACTCTATTCCCATATTTCCCTTGCACCTACAAGTAAATAAGCAATATGATAATTTCTGCAAATGTTTATCTCAATTAACATGAAGAAGATATAGGAATAAGCGTTTGTAAGAATGGTTAGTACAAGAGTAGAGAAAGTCATGTGAGTGCAAGACATCAGATTTTTTAATAGAAGCCAACAGCTTCTTTTGTACACGGATTCTGTTTTTAAGATATGGATGCAACTTATACAGGCTATCAGTAAGACTTTGAAGTTCTTTTGTATAGAACAGGGCAACTTCTGTTATGTTATGAGTTCCTAAAGAGGTGTCATAGAAACTGCAAAGTTGTTCAGAATTGAGTGCTAGTCTTTTGCCTTGTGTTATAATCTTCGCAAAACTTAAAGGCATATGGAGGCGGGGTGTACTGCGGACTCCAGCGAATCCTATGCTTGCCCCTCCTATCAGTGCTGCCGAATGTGGTGCATGCATCTCACACAACCTTATGCACAGACCATCTACCGGTACACTCACTACGCTTGGCAACAGCGCTCTGCTTGAGCATTGGCCAGCATTCACATGCCTTTAACTTTTGCAAGCCGTATAGTAATGTAGAACCATTATCAGATGATCCATACTCTCTTGGTAGAGTGTCCCTATTGATGAGGTTGGTAACACTGATGTTTACGGCATTGCTAGCTGTTGAGATAGGTCATTTAACCCCTTGTAGTATGATCTCATATTGTTGGGTTGCAATGTCCATGAACATATTTGGGGTGTTATCATAATTTGGTGTTCTGGGAGAACAAGTGATGATAGGTCAGTGTCAAATGAGTTGTTTGCTACTTATGGACTCAAGTCAGGGGTAGAAGGAGGAGAAAATTCCTCAGAAGCAGCAACATGCTCTGTTGCAAGCAACAAAGCACACTATCTAAATTAAAACTAATAAAATTGAAAGGTAGAATCAGACTGGAACATTTGATGAAATAACTTGGATTTGAACCACGAATCTTCCACTTTCAGCGCAGTTGCCCTAACCAGAGCAATTTCACGGAAAATAGAAGATACTGGTTCAAATCCCAGCTATGGCATTGAACAGTTCAGTCCGATTCTACCTTTGAAATCTTAGCCTATATATAGCGTGTGAAAGAATATTAACATTAATAAAATTGAGTTGCTTATATCCTTATGCTCCATTAAACAAGTTATTACTTTAACACATGTTTTAATTTGGTTTGTATTTTACCTGTTACCATAATATACCCCTGTGATACCCCTGTGTTACAGATCTCTTCCTAATTGGACTGATCTTCAAGCACAGAAAGCAGCATATCACAATGTGGGCAACAGAGGCCGTGTGCTTAGACGTGAAGAAACTGCTGAGGAAGAAAGTCCAGAAGACATTCGGCAGCGCAACTTGAGAGAAGCAGAGATTCTTGCTAGTAATTTAGGTGAAGGGGGAATAAATGCTCATGAAATCCTTTCTGATGTTGGACAGTTAAAAGGACTTGCACAACTACAGGAAAGTATGGTATGTATAAAATGAATACTAATTTGAATATAGGTGCTGTTGGTGTTTGCAGACTCATTAATAAAAGCTGAAGGTTCATTACATCAAAGTTGATGCTCCCACAGAAAACTGCTTCTTGTATAATAATGACTGTAGATTGGCTGGACCACCCTGCTGGGCGAGAATTAGCATGCTCTGTGCCAGAGTTACAGATAACTGACTGGCAAGTCATTGGTATGGAACACTAACTACTATACCAACTTACATTAGACTTACCTGCATCACAACAGATGTTGAAATTGAGGACCTTCAATATGAACACATTCCCTATATCTCCAAAAACAATTCTGGTTTATTTGCAAAAGTTCATGTTGATTGATTGCCTATATTTCTTTCGTGATTTTGTTCTTCAACTCTTGTAACATGTATGTACAAATTTGATGCTTACACTTTATCCTTTGTTCCCCATAAATAAAAATCACATGGAGATAAGTCAGGGGAACAAGATGGCCACAGTCCTTGACTAATTATTCTGTCACCATACGCCCTTCAAAATTCATGCATAGAATTTGCAGCAGTAAATCCTGCTGAAACCAGCCACACAGCCTTTCATTTCTTGTTAGTTGCAGAAAAAAATTATTTAAAATCGAATTTACATAAATGTGTGAATCATTTGTTGCGTCAAAAATATGTGACCAATAATTCTATATGCACTCGCTGTGCACCAAACCCCAACTTTTGCAGTGTGGTGAAGAACATAAAAAATAATATGGGGATTTTCCGTAAACCAAAATTGTTTTCGGAGACATGTTCACATTGAAGGGCATCAATTTCCACATCCTTCGTGATGCAGATAAGCCTAATGTAAGTTAGTACTCGTGACTTGCCAGTCATTTACATGTAACTCTAGCGGAGGGTGCACTGGTCCTTGCTTGGTATGGTGCCACCTCAGGGCGATCTGGCCAATCTACGAATGCACTGTAGTTTATTTTTTTTAATATAAGCTGTACTGCTGTATAGGTGTCCCTAAAGTCTGGTAATACTTTTCTTAATTTATTACAAAAAATATAGATATAGCTTTTAAGTGTGTCATATTAAAAGAAACTCAAATGGTTTGTTTGGATTTTACTGGCAATACTCATACTTTCTACATTTACTGCAGTTGGCATTTTGCAAAGCAGGCAACATGGGGAAGAGTGTGCTTTCTGCATCTTGGAATTCTATAAAAATAAGAGTGCTATACAAGTGCAATACAAATTCAGGGCTAAGTACAGAAAAGTAACAAGTGGGAAGTCCATTCATGCCTGGCTTGACAAATTTGTGAGTGCTGGTTGCTTGTATTCTAAGAGAAGAAGCAGTCATCCTAGAGTTAGTGAAGAGACTTAACAATGTGAGAGAGGCATTCATAAGAAGTCTGAAAAAAATCTGTTTGTTGAGCTCCTGCAAGCTGCAAGCACCATGTATGTCAGTTTGAAAGACACTACATAAGAGACTGTATGAAGCCGAATGAATTGCAACAGGTAAAACAAAGTGACAAACATCGTTGTGAGTTTTGTATCCAAGTGCAATTATGGATGGAAAAGATGGTGCTTTCTGAAGCACATAAACTTTAGTAACAAAGCAACATTCCATACAAATAGCAAAGTTATCAGACATAACTGTCAATTGTGGGGTGCCCAGTATCCTCATGAATTTGTTGAACATGAGTGTGATTCACCTAAAGTGAAAATTTTCTGTGCAATGTCATCAGGGAAAGTATATGGATCATTCTTCTTCAACAAAAATATGTTAATTGGACAATATACCTGGATCAGATGAGCATGTAATAATATTTCTTGAAATTGGCCTTTAAGATCCCTGGATCTATCTCCCAGTGATTTCTTCCTATGGGGATATGTTGGGTTGTGTGTATGTGCCACCTTTACCACAAAATCTAGAAAAACTCAAAGAATAGGATTGAAGAAGTCACCACTGTACCTGAGGTTATGCTCCAAACAGTATGACAAGAGTTAGATTACCATGAAGACATATTAAGCTGAGTTACATATGGTTCCCATAATGAATCATTGAAAACAAAACCATTTGAGTTCCCTTTAAAATGACATATATACAAAAGATGTATCATTTGTAGTTTGTGTGATAAATTAAGAAAATTTTTACCAGACTTTGGGGAAATTGTATAATTGTTTGAACTATCTCAAACTATTCATCTGATTTAAACCATTTCTTCAATAGTGGATAGCTTACATTCTTTTTGTCTAATATAGGCTATCACTTTATGAAACTATCTCATTATTTAAAAAGAAAAATTCAATGTTAAAATATGAATATGGGTAGCTGAGATCATCCTGTAGTTCCCCTCATACAGTTAGATTGTTGTTGAGGTATCGAATTTGCACCCTCCGGTAAAGCTAGCTCATTTATAGACACAACTTCACCACCATCTTAGAGACAGCCTCTTCCTGTAAGATACCAGATTTAAAGAAGCAGTGTTTGATTATGGAGGATGACACCTACTTCCAGGCAGCCGAAATAAACTCCATGGCTTGTAGTAAGTTAATGGTAAGATTTTCAGTTCCTGCACCAGTCAGTGTTATTAAATGTCGAACCAGCATTTTTCTATAACAAACTTCGAAATTTGAAATGATGCCCAAACCAAGTGGCTGTAGAGGACTGGTGCAGTTAGGAAGGAAAAATTCCACTTGAACATTTTCCAAAATTATTTGGGTTGGATATGCTGCACATTGATCTATAAAAAGAAGGATATTCTTTTGTTACTTTTTCATTCTAATGTCCAGCTACTGTATGCCCACGACAAGAAGGCTAGAGAGGAATGAAGGGCAGAGGAGCTTGAACTGTGTATCTGCTCCAGTAGCGGACCTGTTTACTAGGAAATGAGTGTATGAGAGTGCATATTTCTAGCTATGGGTGAGTTATGTGACAACATTTATTTTAAACGAACCTAGCATCCTTGTCATACTCGGAAACTAGGCATAAACACCGTGTGAGAAGCACAAAGTGATTATACAACACATTCCTAAGACTTGCCTTCTTGTCCTGGGCATACAGTATTTTAACCACTGTTCCATTAAACTCATAGTCATCCAAGACTTCCTATTGGTTTCATTTTCCATAGGTTTTGTTTTCATACCCTTAAAACAGCTCAGATTTTTAGATCTTCCTATCACAAATGGGAGAAGTTCATCTGATTGTCCGCACTTTTCTTCCCTTCATAGCATGAGTCACCATTTTCAGCTAATGTCTTGCTGGGAAGGAGATTCTAGAATAGGCCAGTCTCATCACAGTTGTAGATGCTTTGAAACCGATAATGACAATTCCTGGTAGATTTTTTCCTTCCAGT
Organism: Tenodera sinensis; assembly: GCA_030765045.1. Classification (NCBI taxonomy): domain Eukaryota; kingdom Metazoa; phylum Arthropoda; class Insecta; order Mantodea; family Mantidae; genus Tenodera; species Tenodera sinensis. The sequence continues at coordinate 198,576,664 of CM060964.1, read as the reverse complement.
ATTACACCATGATGTCATCCACAGCATTTGACTCGCCACAAATTGTTTTCCCTGTGATTCCA